>JACXGM010005157.1:0-35825 GCA_016801145.1 Umbra pygmaea
AGCATAGAGCCTTAGCCAGCAGCATAGAGCCTTAGCCAGTAGCATAGAGCCTTAGCCAGTAGCATAGAGCCTTAGCCAGCAGCATAGAGCCTTAGCCAGTAGCATAGAGCCTTAGCCAGTAGCATAGAGCCTTAGCCAGCAGCATAGAGCCTTGTATTGCACTGCTGGTTTGCTTCTAAAGCTAAGCAGGGTTGGGCCTGGTTAGTCCCCGGATGGGAGACCAGTGCTGCTGGAAGGGGTGTCGGAGGGCCAGTAGGGGGCATTCTTCCCTGTGGTCTAAAGATATTTCCCAATGCCCCAGGGCAGTGATGTGAACATTTGCCCTGCGTAGGGTGACGTCTTTCGGATGGGACGTTAAACAGGTGTCCTGACTCTCTGTGGTTGTTAAAAATCCTATGGCACTATTCGTAAGAGTAGGGGTGTTAACCTCGGTGTCATGGCAAAATTCCCAACCAGGCCTCACTTCAATCATGGCCACCTAATAATCCCCCTCCTTCCTAATTGGCATATATAACTACTCACCTCTCCACCTGATAGCTGATGTGTGGTGAGTGTTCTGGCGCAAAATGGCTGCCGTGCATCACCCAAGTGGGTGCTACACATTGGTGGTGGATGAGGTGGGCTTTGCCCCTCACTGTGTGAAGCACTTTGGGTTCCTTGGAAGAAAAGCGCTATATAAGTCAAATGCATTATTATTATTATTATTATTGAAATGTGTTGTGGGTGGATGGATCAAAAAGAGTTTAAAAATCCAGATATTTTATTTGCTCACTACTCAGGAACCAAAACAAAAAAATAAGAAATGCAGAAAGAAGGTGTATTTGGAAAATGAGTGTGAAGAAAGTTTTTACTCGACAAAGACTTTGAAAAACAAATTAGATTTACTAGTTGAAAGGAAACATTTCAGGGTGGTATGTTCACTCCTCTGATAATAGAAGCTCACCTACAGGAGTAATGTTGGAAATGTAGAGTTTACGATAATCTTGAGACTTGCACATTTTGCAAGTGATAAATTAATAGAGATAAGGACCTTGGTGTGACTCTCTTGGAGAACCTTGGTATGTCCTTAGAGTGGATGTGTTTCATGAAAGTCTCTCTTCACAACGATTCCTCAATTATTTTTACCTTGAAATCTATCACCTTGAAAAACCTTCTCTAATCGAGCTTTGCTATGGAGTATCTATTTGGAAACATTCCAGCCTGCTACATATTCATACAGCACACCATGGAATGAGTGTGTATGTCCTTTTGAATTAGGAATTAGAACACTAGAATGTACCTGAACCTTCCTATGGAATAAAATCATTCCGGAACTTTGAAGGATTATGACATAGCCCCTCTAGTAATTTAATAGGATCTCTAAGGTGTGTCCCTTAATCCTCTTAGATTTTGCGTTCTTGCTTCCTTGTTTACCGCTCCTCAAGGAATGTTTAGCAAGGGGTATGATAATCATCGGTCAGAATCCATTTTTCCCTGCAAGATCACTTGGAAAAAAACACCATGCTAAACCATCAACAAGAACCACTTCTGTTTAACTCATGATGTAGCAAGATGTATATGTAAAATTGGTAACACACGATATGTCTCACTGGCTTTCTGGGATATTGCTAGGTTGTAATTTAGCAGCCAAACACAAGAGACGTACATTCCAACAACATTTCAAAAAGTTGATGCTTTCATCCAGATAGGTGAGTGAGTAGGACATCCAAGCGAAGTCAAGGGTCACTAAAGGTAGTAAGGATAAAGAGATGAGTTGGCAACATTGAGCATTATTAGGCTGATCATATAAAAGCAGGTGAGTTAGTAAGACATGTTTTGGCCATTTTTCTGTAGAGGAAATCGGAGTGGTTCAAGTATAATTTGTTAATCCTGTTTCCCATTGAAAAGTTAGAAATGTTTTACGAATGAAATTGTTTTATGTGAAGCTTGCCCTCAGATTTCACTGCCTGTAGTATACGACAAACATCAATTCCCCCTGCAATGAAGACATATGCTGATTTAGGATGCTGTTCTTCCTCAAAAAACTTTCGTTCATTAGGATCTCTTTTAGCTCTTGCACATTGTTTTTCTGAGGTCGCCATAAAACATTAAACACAAGACAGAATAATAATAATTGTTATATTATTTTAAATTACATTAAATATATTAGATGTATCCTTTGAAGACCATGTTTGAGTCAGGCTCTCGGATTAGCCCAGTGGTCTAACAGAGTGTAGTGTACTTGGTCTGCAACGTTGGTGGTCCACAGCTTGGGTGCCTGTGAGCTCATTTAAGTCCAGAAAGTGTGTTTCCTCCTGCATATATGTATTCTGGTGTAGATTGAGAAAGCATGTCTCTTATGTGTATGTAAACATATTGGTCATGGTCACGAATTTAAAACACGGTTTGCTTAAAGATTCAATGGGAAATCTATGGCCACTAGTTGCAAATGTGGCAGTGTTGAGTGTAAAAGGGTCCAATAAATCATGCAATATCACATAATGTATAAACTTTCATGACTAAATGAGGAAGTGATCAGGTGCCTTTTGGCAAACTCCAGGCGGGCTCTTGTGTGCCTTTTACTGAGGAGTGGTTTTTGTCTGGCCACTCTACCATACAGGCCTAATTGGTGAAGTGCTAAAGAGATGGTTGTTCTAGAAGGTTCTCCTCTCTCCACAGAGAAATGCTGGAGCTCTGTTAGAGCAACCATCGGGTTCTTGGTCACCTCCCTGACTATGGCCCTTCTCCCCCGATCACTCAGTTTGGCCTGGGGGGCAGCTCTAGGAAGAGTTCTGGTGGTTCCAAACTTCTTCTATTTATGGATGATGGAGGACCGTCAATGCTGCAGATATTTTTTGTACCCATCCCCAGATCTGTGTGTCGATACAATCCTGTCTCAGAGGTCTACAGAAAATTCCTTGGACTTCATGACTTGGTTTGTGCTCTGACATGCACTGTTAACTGTGGGACCTTATATAGACAGGTGTGTGCCTTTCCAAATCATGTCCAATCAACTGAATTTACCCCAGGTGGAATCCAGTCAGGTTGTGGAAACATCTCAAGAATGATCAGTGGAAACAGGATATACCTGAGCTCATTTTAAATGTCATGGCAAAGGCTGTGAATACTTAGGTACATATGCGTTTTTCATTTTTTATTTTTAATAAATTTGCTAAGATTTCAAACACACATCTTTCACCTTGTAAATACGGGGTATTGTTTGTAGAATTTTGAGGGGAATAATGAATTTAATCCATTTCGGAATAAGGGTGTAACATACCAAAATGTGGAAATGGTGAAGCGCTGTGAATACTTTCTGGATGCACTGTATATAATGGTGCTGGTAACTGGTAGCCTGACAAGCCAAACCCACATCAGGATGTTGGTTCTGGGAACTCACCATTGGCAGGGCTCAATCCGAGGGGCGGGATAAACGGTTGTCTTTTAAATGCCACAAGCAAACCAGTTCTCTGAACACATCTTCCTTTTGTAAGAATGACTTTAGTGCCATTCTTTTCTCAAAGGAAAATTTAACTCCAGTCTTCCAGAGTCGCTGCCAAAGCCGATTCGAAAGACAGCTGTTCGCTAGCAGCAGCAGCCATCTACTTTGCTTTCCCGTAATTACGTTAAGCCCGCCCACCGACTCTATACACGATGTGATTGGCCTGACCAGAATTTTGTTTTTCCAGCTCGTAAGTCCAACGAAGAGTTGCTAGACTGACCCTAGCTGCAAATTAAATTTGCTGCCGATAGGGTGCGTCTAGATTTCTAGTGCAGCATCCGCATTGAGTCAGCTAACGTAGTGACAGAAGCTGGCAGCCAGCTACATGTCCATGATCCACCCGCTTTGCAAAGTGATGAGACCTGGGAGGAATCCGTTGCAGCTACCCCCATCAGTGACTGTATTCCAAGCCCAAAAGACGGATGTTTTGTCACAGCAGCAAATATCCTTGGTATGTGCTACATCAGCCCCTCAAGATGACATTGTCAGTATTAAGGCTGACAAATTCAAAAGTGCATCCGATTCTGTCAAACTAAAATATTACAGTCTATATTTAGACTTGCTGTTGCATATTGTTGTTACTACCTAGCTTTATCATATGTTCTTTGCTAGTATGTTCTTGTCCATTTTTATGTGTTTTTTTCTCATTTATTTTTGTGTGCTTTCTGTGTATGTCGGGTTGTGTTAAGCTCGGGGTAAGCTATGTGTGTGTAGTGCATTTTGTGTGTTAGTAGATGGGTTATGTTTGGTTGGGTGGATGTGGGGATATAATATACTCAAATTATTCTGGCTCCATGTCCTGCCACAGGAGTCTCTGTAAACATTCAGCTGTGGAAACTGCAGAGATGCTCCAGGGCCACTTGGATATGTTGGTGATAGACTTACACAACGATGATCTATCTGCCATGAGTCCTGTGGATGGTAAATGAAATAACCTTTTATATGTAGAATACATGTACTGTATAGTGTCATGTCATACAGAATTAACTTATTTAGAACCTAATAGTTTCATTTTAAGTGTTTATTGGATTCTCCAGACTATGTATTATTGTAAAATACACACAACATCATCCTGATCATGTTCCTCTGTTTTGCCTTTAGATGTGGTACCTAGGTCTGAATGATTGTTATCCCAGGGCCCTGTTACCCACACGTCATGCCGCACTGTTACCTTCAATGATGATGTTGAGGTGCTGGAGCTCACTGCCGAAAGCTCAGACACCACATTACCTGCAAGGTCCAATTACATAGAGGACAATAAGACCCGAGACCTGTGGTTTAGACCCTGCCCAAGGATGCCAAGAACATTAAAAAGGGTTTTGAGCTTCATATTTGGAATTTGATCCGTTCATTCGGTCTGAAGATGAACCCAAAGCTAACAAAGTCAGAGACAGGGTTATGTTTCTAATGAAAGGAGGAATTTACTCTGTATCAGATGTTCAAGAACAAGGTGTACCCACTGCCCCAGTCCACTGAAAAGGACCTGCCACCGCAGGACTCCAAGACCTTTCATGTTCCACTAAGTGACAATGATCATGTGATTTACATCAACCATGATGTTTTTAGAATGATGAGAGGATAGGTGTGTTTATTGGATTCTCCAGATTGTGTGTTATTGTAAAATACACACAATATCATCCTGATCAATTATGTTTCTCTGTTTTGCCTCCAGATGTGGTGCCCATTTCTGAGAGGTTGTAACCGCAGGGCCACGTTAACCACACGTTACGCTGCACTGTTAACTTCAATGACTTTGTTCAGGTGTTTGAGCTTTCTGACGAAGACGAGCTGACTCCGCAAGAATCCACAACCTTTAATGTTCCACTAAGTAAGTGACATCAATGAGCATGTGATTTATAAAGACAATGTAATTTTGATGTATTGCCAATATGTGTCCAGTGGTCAGATGACCTTGTGATGTCTTGACAAGCCTATTCTTTTATTATTAGGAATATTTATAGATTTATCTGAACCCGAGGTCCAGCAAAGAGAACCTGAGGTCCATGAAAGAGAACCTGCACAGCAGTCCCACAGATGTTCCCAGTTGGTCAAGGTGTTCCAGACCGTCAGTAGAATCATCTCTAAAACCTTTACAATGCAACAGGAAAAATGTCAGCCTCATTTAACGTATAGTGCATTCAGATTTCATCACATCCCATTTCCCCTATTCAGATGAAATACCGCAACATTTATGGAAGCCTATGACTGACAAAACTCCAAACATACTGTATGTTGAACATCTTTAAATAACAGAGATATTGAATCTCTCCCTATATTTATTGCGACTTTCATTGCAACTTTGTCCATATGACTTGACACTGACCACACAAATTTAAATGTACAATATGTAGTTTATGGCCGCTAGGGGTCTCTTAATCAAAACAATAGCAAAAGATGTACTTGGATGACGTCGGGAAGTAGCGTGGGGTCATGGGTTTTGTTATTGTCGTCAATGACAACCATCCAATCCAGCGTCTCCGACATAAAAAATGTTCACTGACAAAGCAATGTATTGTTAAAAATATTATAACTTTATTCACATTATGTTTGGCGGTTCCCTGGATCTTAAAGCAACTAGAGCAGTCAAATGTTATATGACGCCATTGACGGAAGACAAAATGAAACGTCCCGTGTCTTCGAATTATATTACAAATTTCTCTGGGTTTGAAAAATGGTGGAAACATTTAGGATAATGTAAGTACACAACTAAGAAATATATATAATATAGGAATAGTGATGTTTGCTTTTTTAATGCAAAGTACGTCTTTTGTTATTGTTTTGGAGAGCTACATATTGTAACTTTAATTGAAAGAGTTTGAAATTGCACAATGGCACATTCTTTATGCGTAAAGCCATTTGGGGTCTTAAACCCAATGCAGTGATATATTTTAGACAAGTTAGTCACCCATTCATTCCTGACTGTAACTCCTGTTACCACACTGGCTGTGAGAGCTGATAAAAATAATGTATTATCATAATAATGGAGCCTGCCAGAGTGAGGTGCCATTAGCACACACATCTTAAGATGGGTAGGTGAAACAACACCACAACCTATTATTAGTGACCAAATTCTGGTCAATGAGATCGCTAAAAAGGAGAAAAAATAATAAACTTTGTTTGCAATATTTGATGCATAATGCACATTTTCTGTTAATCTAATGAACCTCATTTCACTGCCGAAATATTACCGTGTCCTTCAGTTATTTGATAGATCAAAATGAAATTGATGATCCAAACACCCAATTATTTATAAATGAAAATCAAAGAAATATCAGGGGTGCCTAAACCTTTGCATAGGACTGTAACTCCAAGTTTAACAAGTACTTGCTTGTTGGTCAAATATATTAATGTAACAAAAAGTGCCTGCCCTTAATTGTTGCCACAAAATTCGAAGCACCAAATTGTCTGAAATGTGTTTGTATCCTGTAGCATTTAGATGACCTTTCACTGGAAATAAGGGGCCTAGCCCAAACTATGAAAAACAGCCCCAGACCATTATACTTCCTCCACTATTAGTAGGGGTGTCCACATACTTTTGGTGATATAGTGTAAGACTTCAGAGCAAACAAGCAAGTCCAGAAGACCATGACAAAACTTCACGACATTTTGGAGATATCGTCATGACTCATTACGTTGGTGATTATAGTCATTTTTTATTCAACCTCTAAAGATGCGAACACTTGTTTTTTGTGATAGGTTGAATAATAGCAAATGAATGAATGAATAAATAAATGTTAAATGCTCGAAAACCAACAAATTGGTAAAACAACTCATGCATATTGCAAATACTTGTATTGTAGGATTACACATCAATGACTTTTTTTAATTAAGTCTGTTACAAAACTGTGCATTCATGCAGCTACTGCAGTGCCAAGTGTTAGGCATGTAAATCCATAATTTTGAAGAGCTATGTTTTTTTATATATTTAAAAAAAAAATCTACATATTTTTGCCAGTTTGGTAATGATGACGGCCCCAAGGCCTTTGGAAATATTTGGAGGAGGAACAATTAGCTAGTGCAACAGCTGCAGCCTCCTGGAGATAAGTGAAACGGGTTTTACCCCAGGGCACCAAAGTGAGACATCGAGGAGAACGCATTCTAAGTTTCTTGGCATGACGATGCAGAGTATACCAGCCACATGCTTAATTTGCCTCCCATTTATCTAATCCAGGTTATGTTTTATGAAATACACATAAGGGAGCATTATACATTTTTATGGAGATTTGGGCTGTAAAATACGAACACACTCAGGCTGTACGCTCACATACGCTCACCCAAAATGTCTTAGGCACTTGAGCCAAATTATTCTTTGTCCTTTTTTTGTCTCGTTGCGCCTGGCAAACAACAACTGCTGTGACTGTTTTGCGGGGATAGTGGCGAAAATAGATAATGGGTGTTACATTGAAAAGGGAGCCAATGTTTTCCAATGGTCATTTTGGATCCACCAACTGTGATGTAGCATATATGAATGACACCGCCTCCCTATCCAAATGCAGCCGTTCTCATTAACTACATACCGGACGTTTTTACCGCCAAGCTGTGTCACCAGGCCATATTGCTGCATATTGCTGTGCTGCGTACCAAAACATCTCCTAATAGGGAATCTAAGCTCTGTGATTAGGCTTGCAGCTCTGCACCTGCTATCTGAACAAACACTTCACATTTACTGACAATTAAACTGTTTTAAAATGGGTCTGGGGAGCCTGTAGCTGAATGGATGGACTGAGCGGGACTGCACAATGACCCAAGCAGCCCCAGAGGCCCCCCAGTTCAGAACCCGTATAGTCGCTCTCATCTCTCCTGGGGGAGCCCTAATTTTTCCTCTAGCACTGATTTGCTTGACACTGCCGACAGAATGCCAATTTGAACCTACATCTAATTAATCAATGGCAGGCTCTGCCAAACAGAATGTACCACAGTCAGGTCTGGATGCAGATGCAGTCATATGGGGTTTTCTCATATCCTCGGCTTCAGTTGATTATTGCACGCAGACTGTAGAGGATCTGGACTTTGATCTGTTTAAACTTTAGAGGATCTAGACTTTGATCTGTTTAAACAGAAGAGGATCTAGACTTTGATCTGTTTAAACCGTAGAGGATCTAGACTTTGATCTGTTTAAACAGTAGAGGATCTAGACTTTGATCTGTTTAAACCGTAGAGGATCTAGACTTTGATCTGTTTAAACAGTAGAGGATCTAGACTTTGATCTGTTTAAACAGTAGAGGATCTAGACTTTGATCTGTTTAGACTGTAGAGGATCTAGACTTTGATCTGTTTAGACTGTAGAGGATCTAGACTTTGATCTGTTTAAACAGTAGAGGATCTAGACTTTGATCTGTTTAAACAGTAGAGGATCTAGACTTTGATCTGTTTAGACTGTAGATGAGGTCAAATTTGACATGTTTAAACCGTAGAGGATCTAGACTTTGATCTGTTTAAACTGTAGATGAGGTCGAATTTGATCTGTTTAAACTGTAGAGGATCTAGAGTTTGATCTGTTTAGGTGTCACAAGAGTTCGACTTTGATCTGTTTTGACTGGAGAGGATCTAGACTTTGATCTGTTTTGACAGAAGAGGATCTAGACTTTGATCTGTTTTGACAGAAGAGGATCTAGACTTTGATCTGTTTTGACAGAAGAGGATCTAGACTTTGATCTGTTTTGACAGAAGAGGATCTAGACTTTGATCTGTTTTGACAGAAGAGAATCTAGACTTTGATCTGTTTTGACAGTAGGTGAGTTAGACTTTAAACTGTTTTGACAGAAGAGGATCTAGAATTTGATCTGTTTTGACTGGAGAGGATCTAGACTTTGATCTGTTTTGACTGGAGAGGATCTAGACTTTGATCTGTTTTGACTGTAGGTTAATTAGACTTTGATCTGTTTACACAGTAGGTGAGTTAGACTTTGATCTGTTTAAACAGTAGGTTTGTTAGACTTTGACCTGTTTAAACAGTAGGTGAGTTAGACTTTGATCTGTTTAAACAGTAGGTGATTTAGACTTTGATCTGTTTATACAGTTAAAAAAGTTTAAGCTTTTTTGTAACAGAAAAAAAATGAAAAGTGAAATATTCCCTGGGCAGTTACCTTGATTGTAATTATGAGCAGCGTCAACAATAACCACATCACACACTTTTCAGGGGTCGTCGTGCCACTCAAACTCTGAGTCCCATCTCAACAGGACCGCTGATGGCACTCATGGGGGGCCAGGGTTTGGTCAGGAACACCCTCCATCAGCTCTCGTTCCTCCACACTTCAGGCTGCCTGGGACTCATGGGTAGTTGCTTTGTCTACTTACCGCAGACATATGCCTCCCAGTGCCATACTTTTGTGTGGGGTGTTAATTTTATATGTTTTGTAATAAACTATACATTAATTTGAACACTGAAATGTTTTGCTCCACCGTCAATTTGTGACCCAACACAGGAAATTATCTGGCATTCTGGCAGCGTGAATACAATTAGACATTGTGAATTTTAGTTTTTTTAAACCTGGCATGATTGGTCTTAGTAAGCAAGGTACTTGCAAATCTTTGATGTAAATAACCATTCAATAGGCCAAGTTATTGGATAAAGGGAAAGTCCTAAAGGTTTGAAGTACTTTGGAAACAAAGTTCTATTGTCCTTTTAAGAGTATGTTAACTCTTCATCGTCAGCTCAATGGTTCCTCTAACTTGCTTGGAAAGCATTTGTTTTTCTCTGCAGGGTGCCACATTTCCATTTTAATAAAAAGCATTTGCTTGCGTAATGGTTACACGTGTCAGACTTTAAAGATAAAGAGGAGTGTATGTATGGTACACAGGCCAAAGCAGTGAGTTGGTAGCCATTCCTGTTCATGACCAAATCAATAAAAATAATGACACCTAAACTGTGATTATATTGGGAAAGACAAAAGGGGAATTCGAGTGACCACCTGTTTTCTGATTGGTCCAGTAACCCACTGCCGCCACTGGACTGGGGACAGAACACTGTGTCGAGAGAGAGAAAAAGAGAGAGTTAGAGGACACCACTGTGTGTGCGTGTGTGTGTGTGTGTGTGTGTATTTGTGTGTGTGTGTGTAAGAGAGAGACAGAGTGCCAGCAGAGTCCGAAGGGACTGGGGATTGTCAAAGACGATCACTGTCAGACCCAAAGAGGCATGAGATACCAAATACCAATTTGCGACAGTTTCCTCTGGAACTTGACAATAAAAACAATTAGTATCTGCTGGCTACTTTTGGCATTTTATTATTAAAAGGAATATGGATAATGTCTATTAAACAGACTGGTAAATCAATATGTTCAGTGACATATTTACTGACACCACCATGCCCTGAGGATGAACAATTTACCTCAGAGCATTTTATAACCGTTGAATCAATTACAAATGGTGAATGGATTCAGTGCATGACAGAAGCAAATGACTCTACACCCCATTAGATCAATTTAATGGATTTTGGTGATTTCGGAATAGGCCAAGTAGGGGTGAGAAGAGTAATTGAAACTCACCTTTGGAAAATAAAAAGGGGAAACATATAGGGTCCATCATTTTGCTTGTTACTTGTAGCTTTGATCAAGTTTGGTCCTTGTGAAAAAAACAGGGAACAAAGCCAATTTTGTGCAAAAAATAGTACAATAAATTAAAACTGATCAATATGCCATCATACCACAAAATGTAATGGTTAAAAACAAAACAGTTTAGATTTTATATAGTAGAAATAACTGTTTCTTAACAAGTTGAAAATCTTCCAGAATGTTTCTCATTGCACAAGAGAAGTACAATAAAAAAATGTCTAATGGAATAGGAAACAGTGCTCTGCTCTGTCAGCAGCCTAGGGCGGTGTAGTCCCACAGAAATATTTACATATATCACCCCTCAAACACACACAGCCCGAAGCTAGCTCTGTCTGATGACAGACATATTTATAACACTACGAGCTAGTAGCATTTATTGAAAACCATCGCTCAATGATTAACACTAGGTATGTTTTTTTATACAACCTACCACTTTTGTCTCACAAAGTATGATTTTTCACTTCCAGAGTAACGAGCCGTCAGATGGTAAGGGAGTCAAACTTGTATTCCAAAGGTTGCCGTTTGGATTCCTGACTGTGTCAAATGTTGCTGTGTCCTTGAGCAAGGCACTTAACCCTAAGCTGCTCCAGGGGGATGTTCCTGAACTCACTGTAAGTTGCTCTAGATAAGAGCATAATGCAGAATCAGATGACAAACCACATGACTAACCACATGACTAACCACATGACTAACCACATGACTAACCACATGAGTAATCACATGACTAACCACATGAGTAACCACATGACTAACCACATGAGTAATCACATGACTAACCACATGACTACCCACATGACTAACCACCTGAGTAATCACATGACTAACCACATGGTTTATTTTCTGAAGAAAAATACAGTTGTATGCAAAAGTTAGGCACCCCTGACAATTTCCCTAATTTTCACTTATAAATAATTGGGTGTTTGGATCAGCAATTTCATTTGGATCTATCAAATAACTGAAGGACAGTAACATTTCAGTTCTGAAATTAGGTTTATTCGATGAACAGAAAATGTGCAATATGCATCAGAATGAAATTAGACAGGTGGATACATTTGGGCACCCCAACAGAAATATCACATCAATATTTAGTTGAGCCTTCTTTAGCAGAAATAACAGCCTCTAGACACTTTCTATAGGCTGTAATGTGTCTGGATCTTGGGTGAAGGTATTTTGGACCATTCCTCCTTGCAAAACATCTCAAATTCAGTTAGGTTTGCTGGTTGCCGAGCATGGACAGCCCGCTTCAAATCACCCCACAGATTTTCAATAATATTCAGGTCTGGGGACTGGGATGGCCATTCCAGAACATTGTACTTGTTCCTCTGCATAAATGCCAGAGTAGATCTTGAACAGTGTTTTGGGTCATTGTCTTGTTGAAATATCCAGGCCCGGCGTAACTTCAACTTTGTGACTGATTCCTCTACATTATTCTCAAGTATCTGCTGATATTGAGTGAAATCCATGCAACCCTCAACTTTAACAAGATTCCCTGTACCGTCACTGGCCACACAGCCCCACAGCATGATGGAACCTCCAACAAATTTTACTGTGGGTAGCAAGTGTTTGTCTTGAACTGTGCCTGTGGTCTTCCATTTCCTCACTATGTTCCTCACAGTGGACACTGACAGCGTAAAACTCTGTGAAAGCTTTTTGTAGCCTTCCCCTAAACCATAATGTTGAACAATCTTTGTTTTCAGGTCATTTGAGAGTTGTTTTGAGGCCCCCATGTTGCCACTCTTCCGAGAAGAGTCAAAGAGAACAACAACTTGCAATTGGCCACCTTAAATACCTTTTCTCATGATTGGATGCACCTGTCTATGAAGTTCAAGGCTTAATGAGCTCACCAAACCAATTGTGTGTTCTAATTAATCAGTGCTAGGTAGTTACAGGTATTCAAATCAACAAAATGACAAGGGTGCCCAAATGTATGCACCTGTCTAATTTCATTGTGATGCATATTGCACATTTTCTGTTCATCCAATGAATCTCATTTCACTATTGAAATATATCTGTGTCCTTCAATTATTTGATAGAGCAAAATGAAATTGCTGATCCAAACACCCAATTATTTATAAATGAAAATCATGGAAATTGTCAGGGCTGCCAACACCTATGTATACGACTGTGTTCAATGTAATCATTTGGTTATA
The DNA here is from genome assembly GCA_016801145.1 of Umbra pygmaea. Taxonomy (NCBI): domain Eukaryota; kingdom Metazoa; phylum Chordata; class Actinopteri; order Esociformes; family Umbridae; genus Umbra; species Umbra pygmaea. Next base: position 13,183 of record JACXGM010005157.1, read on the forward strand.
TTTCTTTACACTTTTAACTCACACAGTTAGATTTTTTGTTTGGATTATAAAGACCAACATTTTCAAAAGTATCACCTTTAATTATTTTCAAGAGATTCTTTCTGAATGAGCTGACAAGATGAATGAAGACGTCTGGGGCATGCTATGCACATTCTTCCTGAACATGGGCACTAACTGTAAAATAAAGTTGATGCAAGCACTGATTTACTTCTTATTTTAGCTACTGGGAGAAAGACATTAAATCATGTGACATGACAAATGAGCAACCGGGCAATGAATGTTCCCTTCAATGATTCACATTGATACATGGAAGATTCATGGTCTTGACCAAATAGAGAAATAATCCACTATGTTATTACCAAGTGCCAGTTAAATATATGGCTGTACTCCAGGCTGGCCAGTGTATCGTGGAGAAATGATGATGTGTGAAATTAAGTCGAATGCAAACAGAGTCATACCGTATATAGCAGATTTTCTACTGCCGGGAGTTGGACGATGCTGCGATAGATACATGTGGTACTAAACCAAACTTGCAAGTCCATTTAACAACATAGGACAACCAATGAGATTAACATATTGTCGTTCAGCCAGGTAATGTTTTTCAAGTGTAGAGTAGTAGTCTGTCATTTGAACGTTCCAGGTGTGACGGAAACTCACTGACACAAAGATGGTTCAGCACACTTTCTCCATCTGGAAAATAGGCCGATATCAGGACATATGCAAAAGTTAAGGCACCCCTGACAATTTCTATGATTTTAGGTAGTTACAGTTATTCAAATCAACAAAAGAACAAGGGTGCCGAAATTTATGCACCTGTCTAATTTTGTTTCTGTTAATCCAATGGACCTCATTTCACTACCGAAATATTACTGTTTCCCCTAGTTATTTCTCAAAATATATCAAATGAAATTGCTGATCCAAACACCCAATTATTTACAAATGAAAATCATGGAAATTGTCAGGGGTGCCTAAAACTTTGCATACGACTGTAAAAGTAATTCAAAATCACAATCCATAAGACATCCTTTGACACTCATAAAAAGATTTAACTTGCAGTAGGTAAAAAAATATCGCAGAGCTATGTATTGGAGACAAGATGTATTTGAGATGAGATGTACCGTACCTGTAACCTTCTCTACAGAGGCAAGAGTAATTTATGATTTATGGAGCTATGTATAAGTTACAAGCTATGTAAGCTATGTATAACTTATAAGATTACTCCTTGAGGTTGTTCAGTAGAGATCTAATACATGCAGCCTGACCAACCCCACCTCCATTCAGAATGAAAAACCATGTCGGATTCAACCGGTCTGTGAAAAAATCATAAAGAATGCCTTCCAGCTCTTTGTGAGCCTCTAACCTTCTATGTGCATCTGGTCACACAATCAAATATGTGTGTTGATGTGTAATGCAAATGCCAGTTTACAGGCAGCACATAACCATAGGGTAACTGACCAGTTATGTTAGACAGAAATGTTGCTTGTGGTGGTTACAGAAATCTCATTCCGACATGTCAAGTCGACAGCCACATTGGCAGCCTATTGTTCAGTAAGAGTGCACCAGACAACATTGGTACGAATATTAGGGCCTGAAATATGAAAGATGAATGTGGTTTTTCAGTCTTGATGGCTTCTGCTTTTGTGTCCCATTGTGTCACATCGCCAAAAAAAAAGACTTTGAAACCTGCCTTCTGGGAGAGCATTGCTAGATAAACAGTTATTGGTGTTCGTGATCTGGAAAACAATTTGACAAACTGCACTTTGCTTCTGCGTAACAGAAAGAGCCAGATGGTTGGAATCAGTTTTGATTCAGTAAAACATGATGTTTTTGGGGCACTAGGATCTTACTGCTGCCTTTGTTGACACCATCTCAGAGCAAAACGTGATGGTTAAAGGATCCCATTGTAGAGCATTCAGGAGCTTTCTGTGAACTTCTGTAAAGAGTATAATGAATTGAATGTTGAGCTTTCAAGAGTTTCAATGTAACTGTGTCCTACAACACCACAGACATCTTCCTACTTCATGTCCAGCAGAAATAATGGTTACAACCAGTGTTCGGACATGTTATATGTGGTGCAAAAGCCTCTACCTTTAGACTTTGTCCTTTTTTCGTCTGAGTACGAGTCTCCTACTCCCTTTTCATAGCAAATATTTGATACCAACACACCGGTAACAGATTCTTTCCTATAAGAGGACTTCAAGAGTGCAGACTGCCTTCATCTATTTACATCCAGGCTTTGAAAATACTTGTGACTAAAATCCCTAGTGACATATGGATTTCCAGGATCCCCCTAATATCAAACCCTGCTTCAAACCAAGCCTTAGTAATAGTACTTTATAACTACACTTTGAAAACTGCTTAACAAACAAGCCTTAGTAATAGTACTTTATAACTACACTTTGACAACTAAATAACAACCAAGCCTTAGTAGTTGTACTTTATAACTACTCTTTGACAACTATATAACATCCAAGCCTTAGTAATAGTACTTTGTAACTACACTTTGACAACTATATAACAACCAAGCCTTATTAATAGTATTTTATAACAACTCTTTGACAACTAAATAACAACCAAGATTTAGTAATAATACTTTATAACCACTGTTTGACATCTAATTAACAACCATGCCTTGGTAACAGTACTTTTTAAATAGTAGTTTTGAACTAGAAAAGGTCAGGGTGCGTGTTCTGTTAATGTTTCCACTCAACTACATCAACAGATTTCTGTACCATCAACATGGTGTCAGCCAATCAGAGCACACCATCAGCCAATCGAGCTGAGATCAGCACTTTGAGGAGCTGGTGAGAAGGATGGCCTATGTGCAGCAGTGATTGGAAGTAGAGGTGACGTGTATAGAATTGGGAGAGAGAGGGTTAGGTTTGTGTGGAGGGAGGTTAGGGGCAAAAAGACTCAGCAACTCATTACAGATAACTGCTGCATCTACACTCCAGAAACCTAGACAATAAAGAGGAGATTATCGGATAACATCGTCAATTATTACTGAATTTAGTTTTATCCTGTATGCTGCATGAGAGGTATTTAGTGTGATGAGGTAGATGTTTGTAAAGTTTAATTGCAGAGTAGAACACAATCAAGTAATGATAGAGACACCTTGTGGTGTTAGAAATGTTGTAGGTAGGAGCAACAATAGGTTACTTGTACAGTTCTAGACTTGAATCCTAGCAGAAATCCATTTGAACAAATATTCAATTTCCACATTCTCTTTTAATGGTGACTCACTGAATGCATCAGGATAATGTAATTGAATTTCGTGAACAACAGACTTTTGAATGACTTCCAGTGAACAGGCGGATGTCGGCAATTTGGCCCGGGATCAACAACAATAACCGTATAAAGCAACATTCACGTAAAGAAATCTACTGTGCATCATGTTATGTAGAAGGTACTCTCTAGAACAGCTTTGTTCTTTTAATGAAATAACCATAAAAGGCTATAATTGCAAACTGTGAATTGGGGCAAGGGACTGGGTGTTTTGCTATTCACTACAGCAGACTGATTCTTTGCAGCAGATAATGTCTTCTGTTGTGGCACTCATCGACATGACCAATGAAATGGAACTCTTTGTATAGATCACAGGCTGTTTCTTTTTATGGATTAAATCTTCAGTCCCTTTCCTTCCTGTAACAAGTTCTCCTTTTGGGTTTCGCCTTTTATTCCATTCAAGAGCAAAACCAATCAACAAGTTATTGTTGTCTGAAAAAGAGCTATGCACAAAGAGAGGACGCTATGTTGTTTTTGCAACTATACTAAGCCTATGTGTATATGGCATTTGTTTAGAGAATTGGGGTTTTGCTAATACAAAGTCATGCCTTTGTTCTACCGATTAAATATACTGCTTGGAACTTTTAAAAAATCGGACTTCCTATTGGAAGTTTTTTAACCAAAGGAATGTTAATCCAAATACTTACGTTTATAAGAATAAACAAAGCTCCATCTTTCAACTACTGCATGTCTGAAACGTCTGTCTGGAACATCAGCAAGCGGTTTTCTTCAGCAATGCAAGAACATGTTTTGATTTCCAATTCAAGCTGATGTGATACCTCAGTTGAACCTTTACTTAACGATGGCTGTAACCAGGTGAACTAAGACCCGGTTAAGACGGTAGGATGTAGGCTGGCGTATGTTGCACTCAGAGCCATGGGTCCTGTCAGCCTTTCTCCGTGCTGGTCTGAGGCTTAATCCATTTTACGTTCAGCCCATCACTAGACTGTCACACATCAATAGAAGCCAGTAAACACACACACTTTTTGGCATTTGGCTTACAGCGGTCTTCAAATCATCGTAGGGGAGGTAATTTTATCAATAATGTTGAAGGGGGAGACAAGAGAGCAGAGAGAGAGCGAGAGAGAAAGCTGGGTCTTGAGAGGCCTAGACAACAGCAGGACAGACAATTAAATTTAGAGCAGGGCTCCCAGAGCTAACATAGAGAGGCTTTAGAACATTTGTGGTCAAAGGTATGTCAGTGTCACGAATACTAATATTCACAATGTCTGCTGCCTAAGTGTTGATGACAGCAATTTGCATATACTCCAGAATGTCATGAAGAGTGATCAAATGAATTGCAAAGTCCCTCTTTGCCATGAAAATGAACTTAATCCCAAAAAACTTTTCCACTGCATTTCAGCCCTGCCACAAAAGGACCAGCTGCCATCATGTCAGTGATTGTCTTGTTAACACAGGTGAGAGTGTTGACAAGTACAAGGCTGGAGATCACTCTGTCAAGATGATTGAGTTAGAATAACAGACTGGAAGCTTTAAAAAGATGGTGGTTGAAATCATTGTTCTTCCTCGGTCAACCATTGTTACCTGCAAGGAAACTTGTGCTATCATCATTGCTTTGCACAAAAACAGCTTCATAAGCAAGGATATTGGTACTACTAAGATTGCCCCTAAATCAACCATTTATCGGATCATCAAGAAGAGAGGTTCAATTGTTGTGAAGAAGGCGTCAGTGTGCCCAAGAAAGTCCAGCAAGTACAAGGACCATTTCCTAAAGTGGATTCAGCTGTGGGATCGGGGCACCACCCATGCTGAGCTTGCTCAGGAATGCCAGCAAGCAGGTGTGAGTGCATCTGCATGCACAGCGAGGAGAAAACATTTGGAGGAAGGCCTGGTGTCAAGAAGGAAAATCATCAGGGACTGACTGATATTCTGCAAATGGTACAGGGATTGGACTGCTGCGGACTAGGGTGAAGTAATTTTCTCTGACGAATCCCTTTTCCGATTGTTTGGGCCATCCGGAAAACACCTTGTCTGGAGAAGACAAGGTGAGCGCTACCATCAGTCCTGTGTCATGCCAACAATAAAGCATCCTGAGACCATTCATGTGTTGGGTTGTTTCTCAGCCAAGGGAGTGGGCTCACCCATGAATAAAGAATGGTACCAACACATCCTACGAGAGAACCTTCTCCCAACCATCAAAGAACAGTTTGGTGACAACCAATGCCTTTTCCAGCATGATGGAGCACCTTGCCATTTGGCAAAAGTGATAACTAAGTGACTTGGGGAACAAAACTTTGCATCCATGGCCAGGAAACTCCCTGGACCTTAATCCCATTAAGAACTTGTGGTCGATCCTCAAGAGGCGGTTGGACAAACAAAAACCCACAAATTCTGACAAACTTCGAGCAGCGATCATGCAAGAATGGGCTGACATCAGTCAGGATGTGGCCCAGAAGTTACTTTACTATGTGACACCCACATGTTTGTGGTCACATTTGTGTATGTTGTGTGTATAATCAGCATGTATATACTAGCCATCATCTAAAAGTGCGCTAATCATTTTATGGGATACATTTACATTTTATTTACACTTAAGGGGATGCACTATGTGAGAGGAGTAGCAGCAAGGCAACAAATATATTTATTTCAAAATGCCTTCCTCAAATGCCACCATAGTTCATGAATAAACCTGTAGCAATTGCAGCAGCCTGATTTCCTGATGTCCACAAAAACCACGACATAATATGAAACATTAGTATTCTTGGGCAGCTGGAGGACAGAACTACATAAATAAAAACAGATAATTATACATACGAGACATTTGTTGTGTTATTATTTATATAAGCTACTTTTGCTGTTTTTTTCGGTAAGGAAGAGGAAACGTTTGTGTGACCATTGCCCTGTACCATAAAGTTGGCTTGAATGGCAATAGGATAGGCTGCCATGCATATTGTTTAAGTTGGCCCTATGAATACAGTTAAGGGCAGGACACGTGTCTCTTCAGGTCCAGGTAAGACTTGCTTTGCCGCACCGGATTACATAAACTGGGTATGAATCAAGTTGTTACAGACTCAGAGCCTTTGGTACCTGTTTAGTAGAATGTGGTGTTAAAAATAGATGTAAACAAATCAAATTATTGTGGACAGTCCTCTTCCCATGTTTACTTTATTCAACGTGCACTGAGAATGACAAGTTACAGTCTGATGTAGTCTCGAGAAGCTGTGCAATCTTCAGAACTGACTCGACTGCTATTTGTATTCTACGTCATGATCTTCATATGTTCATATTTTATGTAATTCGGTTTCTAATTTTAGTTCCTTACGAACGTTTGACCCTCTCTTACGTTCATATTTCACATATTTCAGTTTTGCAAAATAATTCCCTCAGAATGTAATTCAAAGTGACTTTGGGCTGGAAATATTAATATTATTTTGACAATGTGACTGTTCATGCAAAAAATCGGACTGTAATGTAAGGATAGTGATCATATGAAGCCATTCATTATCACATAGTTAACATACAGGCTGCACTGGAAAAAGACGGTGTGGTTGTTTCAACGAGCACAATACGAGGACACTTAAACAAAAATCAGCTGCATGGTCATGTCGCCAGAAAGAAGCCCTTTTTGCGCCAGTGCCACAAAAACGTCTGGTTACAATATGTCCGTCAACACCTTCACACCTCACAGCTTCTGGCACACTGTAAATTGTAGTGACAAGACCATCCCGACTGTGGAGCATGGTGGTGGCTCACTGATGTTTTGGGGGTGTTTGAGCTCTAAAAGCACAGGTAACCTTGTGAAAATTGATGGCAAGATGAATGCAGCATGTTATTGGACAATACTGGCAAGCAATTTGCATTCTTCTGCACAAAAGTTGTGCATGGGACGCTCTTGGACATTTCCACACAATGACCCTAAGCACAAGGCCATGTTGACCCTCCAGTGGTTACAGCAGTGAAAGGTGAAGGTTCTGGAGTGAACATCACAGTCTACTGACCTTAATATCATCAAGCCACTCTGGGGAGATCTAAAATGTGCAGTTCATGCAAGATGACCAAAGACTTTGCATGACCTGGAGGCATTTTGCCAAGACAAATGGGCAGCTACACCGCGTTCCAAATTATTATACAAATTTGAATTAAGTGTCATAAACATTAAATATTTTGTTTTTCAATCAAACTCATGGATGGTATTGTGTCTCCAGGCTCTTTGAATCACTGAAATTAAGGCCACAGGTTTCAAGCAATATGGGAAAGAAAATGGATCTCTGCCTTTGAAAAGCATCAAATAGTGCTTGGATAAGGTATGAAAACATTTGATATTTCACGAAAACTTAAGCATGATCATTGTACTGTGAATAAATTTGTGGATGATTCAGAGCACAGATGGGTTTGTGCAGATAAAGGCATAATGAAGAAGGTTACTGCCAGACAAATTCATTGGATTAAGAGAGCAGCTGCTAAAATGCCATTACAAAGCAGCAAACAGGTACTTGAAGCTGCTGGTGCCTCTGGAGTTCCATGAACCTCAAGGTGTAGGATCCTCCAGAGGCTTGCAGTTGTGCATAAACCTAATATTCGGCCACCCATAACCAATGCTCACAAGCAGAAACGGTTGTAGTTGGCCCAGAAATACATCAAGACTTGTTTTCAAACAGTCTAGTTTACTGATTAGTGCCGTGCAACCCTGGATGGTCCAGATGGATGGAGTAGTGGATGGTTGGTGGATGGCCACCATGTCCCAATAAGGCTACGACGTCAGCATTGAAGTGGCGGAGTCATGTTTTGGGCCGGAATCATAGGGAGAGAGCTGGTAGGCCCCTTTAGGGTCTCTTGAAGTGTGAAAATGACCTCAGCAAAGTATATAGAGTTTCTGACTGACCACTTTCTTCCATGGTACAAAAAGACGAACTGTGCCTTCCGTAGCAAAATCATCTTCATGCATACTTCACCATCTCATGCTGCAAAGAATACCTCTGTGTCATTGGCTGCTATAGGCATAAAAGGAAACTCATGGTGTGGCCCCCATCCTCCCCTGACCTCAACCCTATTGAGAACCTTTGGAGCATCCTCAAGCAAAAGATATATGAGGGTGGGAGGCAGTTTGCATCAAAACAGCAGCTCTGGGAGGCTATTCTGACATCACGCAAATAAATTCAAGCAGAAACTTTCCATAAACTCAAGTTAAATGCAAGTTCAATGCAAGAATTGTGAAGGTGGTCCTATATTAACATGTAACTTGCCCTGTTAAGATGTGTTTGATTGAAATTGCTTTGGATTCAGTAAATATGCTGCAAATTCAATAAATGACCATTTTTAGTTCTTTACAACCATTTAAAATGTTTTGAAACTCTGTTGTTCATATATTTCAAACAGTGCATTTTGAGTTTTATAATTTTTTTAAATACTGTTTTCATTTGCATCAACTATGTAGGAAAATCAGTGTAAAATAGTTGCATAATATGGCTCCTTTTTACTCATTAATAACATCCTGAAATCCTCCATGGTCTGGGTCTGTGTTTGCGTGCTGCAGAATGCATAAGTAAACTGCAGCAATATGTAGGGTCCACAAAAACGATCATCACCGCCTGCTTTTAATTTCAACCGTACATCTCAGAAATTCTCCGGGATTACGTTCTCAGGGAACTAATTTCAAAATATGAATTGCTATATACGCCAACATATTTCAATTTTCTTACATTTCAGCTACACATATTACTATTAAGATGCATTAGTCCTTCGATTATGATGCACCTTCACATTTCTTGCAGCGGATTCATGTAAGCAGTCATGCCATCAAGGAACATTCCAGACATTTTGCACACCACCCTCATTGGATTCATTTCTAATGCAGACTAGTCTGCCCACAGGTTGGAGATTGACGATCTGGTGTCCTTGTGCAGCCAGAACAACCTGGAGCTCAATGCCCTAAAGACAGTGGAGATGGTAGAGAACTTCAGGAGAAGCCCAGCTGCCCTTCCCCTCATTGCCCTGTGTGTCTCCTCAGTTAACTCTGTGTAGTCCTTCCACATCCTGAGTACCACCATTGCCCAGGGTGTTACTGAACGTCAGCTCTCCCTCACAAATAAAGCACATCAGAGAATGTACTTACTGTGGCAGCCAGTGCCGGCCCGAGTCTTTTGGGGGCCCTAAGCAGAATTTGATTTGGGGGCCCCCTCCTACCATGCGGAGTCACCTGTGCACTTGAGATTGGTAACCCCCTGGTGGCCACGGGGCACCAAGCAGTCGCTTAGTTTGCTTATGCCTGGGGCCGGCCCTGGTGGCAGCAGAAGAAGTTCAACCTGCCAAAGTATATGATGGTGTACTTCTACATTGCCATCATATAGTCCATCCTGACCGCCTGGTGCCCTGCAGCCAGCGCCAAGGACAAGGGCAGGCTGCAACGTGTCGTTCATTCTGCTGAAAGCGGTACTTGCGCAATCTGCCTCCATTACAAGACTTACATGCCTCCAGATCTCTGAGGAGAGCAGCAAAGATTGTGGCTAATTCTTCTTACCCTGGAAATGGAATATTCAAAACACTTCCTTCTGGCAGAGGGTTGAGGTCTATCAAGACCAAATCCTCCCGCCACAAGAACATTTTCTACCCTACAACAGGAGGCCTCATGAACACACCCCCGAAACCAAACTGACTATGCTCCCCCTCACACACACACAGCACAGAACTGTTCATATAGTATAGATACCCTGTTCATATTTCACTCATCCTGCACCTACAAGTTTAAAACGCTTTTACATTTTACTGTTGTTTATACTGTTACCGTATATTACAGTATAATGTATACATTGCATTATATGGTTCATATACTGTAGATATATATATATACCTGTTCATATACTGTAGATATCCTATTCACATTCTGCTCATATCCTGCACCTTAAAAGTATTTTTTTTTACATTTTTGTGATCCAGGCTGAGTTGTCTCAGACTTTCATATTTAATGAAATTGTTTTTTTTAGATCCCTCCAAAAGTAATTCATGAGATTTAGGGCTGTTTCATTTACATCCAATGTAACTCCAGTTCAAGGAAGCATGCAGGGAAGATTAGCACTGTCCCCTCCCACCACGGTCACCCGTTGTTCCAAAATGTCCAGCAGCACGTGTCAATCATGACGGACAGGTAGTTGCTCGACACTTTTCTTACCTGTTTGTGAAGGCATGTAAAAGGCATGTAAATACTACTTAGAAATGGACATGTGATAAATATATGGATGATTGTCATAGTCCTTATTCACAGTGCGTTAAGAGTTAATTGGCTGGATTATATACATCTCTTTTCCTGTAGTCCTGTCGCTGGCTGACAGAAACACTTTGCTGCATCCTATTTGTCTTTTGTACCCACTCACAGTAAGAAAGCACATAATTATCACAACAGCACCAGAGACTGACATAATCATGTTGGCTTTTATGACCGATTGGCTATGTATCTCTTCACCCAGTGCATTGGGTTTACATTTCTATACTAAAAATATATGGAATATATGACAGGTTAGAACAGAGACAAGACGTGTAGCAACCACCCAGCTTGTTATTTAGACATGAATGCATGTAGCAGTAGTTAGAGCTTTCACATAACATACAGTAAGCCCACCTTAGCTGTACTTGATTTATCTTGTCCTTTTCTCAACGATACCAGCGGAACTATCCCAAATCACTAGCCCCAGTCATCTGCCATAGCAGGCAGGTTTGAGCAGACATTTTTCTTTGATAGCGCCAGAACCCATTAGCTGCACCTAGTTTAACTTTCTAGTTTGACAGCTACTCTAACTCTTTCATCTTGGTGCAGGTAAAGCTCAGCTCTGTTTTCAGACTGAATGCCAGATCAATTGTCTTACTTAAGGTATGCATATTAATCTGTTATGTAACATGTGTTCATTGCATGCAAATACAGGTTGCTTTGCTTGGATTTCCCAGTAAGGCAATAAGAACTGGATGAGGAGCATACTAACACAGTAGAGAAAAATGATTTATCACATGTAAGGTTATGTATCACGTGTAAGGTTATTTATCACTTGTAAGGTTATGTATCACTCGTAAGGTTATGTATCACTCGTAAGGTTATTTATCACATGTAAGGTTATGTATCACGTGTAAGGTTATTTATCACGTGTAAGGTTATTTATCACGTGTAAGGTTATTTATCACGTGTAAGGTTATGTATCACGTGTAAGGTTATGTATCACGTGTAAGGTTATGTATCACGTGTAAGGTTATTTATCACTTGTAAGGTTATGTATCACTCGTAAGGTTATGTATCACTCGTAAGGTTATTTATCACATGTAAGGTTATGTATCACGTGTAAGGTTATGTATCACGTGTAAGGTTATTTATCACGTGTAAGGTTATTTATCACGTGTAAGGTTATTTATCACGTGTAAGGTTATGTATCACGTGTAAGGTTATGTATCACGTGTAAGGTTATTTATCACGTGTAAGGTTATGTATCACGTGTAAAGTTATGTATCACGTGTAAGGTTATTTATCACGTGTAAGGTTATTTATCACGTGTAAGGTTATTTATCACGTGTAAGTAATCCAGTGATGTTACACGTTACATAAAGTATTTTAATCAAGCCTCTTACTAAAAAGGGAAGAATAAAACCTGAAATAATTTTGTCTTCACCAAAACACAATGTTACACCAATTATATTCAGGTTTGTAATTTCAAACATTTACTTCTGCACAGAATCTTTGTCAACTTGCAGTGCTCTCTGGATTATTATATTATTATTGAAATGTTTAAATCATTATAATACTACTAATAATAATAGTTAAAGCATTGTTCCTTATCAGTCCAATATTTTTGCAGGTATTTGTATTTAAACCAATAACATTATTGCCTTAAAACAATCTTGGTTAAGTAATCAGTTTAAGTTGAGAGTGGGGATATCTACGCACTTTACAAGTCTAAAGAAGAGAGAACCTTTCATAACGTTGCCAAAGTGTCTCTGTCTATCTGTCCCCAGCTCTCCTGTCTGTGTGCACTCAGTAGCCTGCTCTGCCTATTAACATCATTATGAAACATTTCCATTAGCATTTCACTTCTGTGTTATGAACATTTTAATCTTTCGGATATTAGGCTACTATGTGCTACTTTGCGTTTTGCTGGACTGAAAAGTGTGTAATGTATTGAGTGCCTTTGAATGCCTTTCTTCATTGCATTGCTAGCTTCTCTCATCAACTTGAATTCAGACACTGGTTGATGATACTTTAGCTAGCTAGTATTGTGCCCTAAAAAAACGACATGAATATTAATATAGCCAGGCAAAGTTATTTGTTTGGAGGAAATAAATATTTTATGTAATGCGTGTTATATAATTCTGATTAAATGTAAAGAACACAGTGTTTTGCAACTGAGATGTATATTGGGGAAAATTGAGCACTGTCTCTTTAAAAAGAACGTGATTTGGGAATTAAGAGAGTGCAGTTAGAGATCTGGAATTCAGTCAGAGAATCTAACCCTAAAGCTAAACGACAGCCATTGAGCAACCAGAATATCCATAAAACATTTGCCGTTAAGGAATGCTTAAGAAATTACACCTGCTATACTACTTGCATTGTGTCATGTCCAATGTTAGCGTCCAAGCTTCACAAAACACTTAATTCTGTCTTTTGAATGAAAATAATGAGAAATACATTGTTTTGATGGGCAGATCGGGCAGAATATTTTTGGTTTCTTCAACTCACTCAATGTGTAAACAACCATCTTGTAACGATAGGCTAATGCACAAATCAAAATATTAACTGTCAATAGAAAGGCTATCTAGCAATTTAGATACTGACACTGGTAAATGTTGTAGGTTCAAACGATTTAAAAACATATTTCAGTGCTATAAGTGTGTGGAACTTTGTGCTTTCTGCTATCCAAACAATGCGTTCTGTGTAGCAGTTTATCACGTTTCATTCCTTGGAAAAAATACATTCTGACATGATTACTGAAACAAAGATCTTATTTTGAGGAGTGATTATTTATTAGATTTTTATTTGAAATGACTTGTAAGTGGTTTATGTTAGTTGATATTAATTATTTTGTTCCAAGTTGATAACACAACAGATTATTAGCCTACAGTATAACCGAAATGGCAAACATGAAAATCTCAGAATATGGATGGGGTATAGCTTTGTTTGAATGAAGCTTAATGTTTTTACATACTGTATGTGCGTATGTGCGTACATACAGCAATACTATAATAGTCTAATTAATAAAAGTAAGATATTGAAACTAATAATGAATTTATCCTGCTTTACCTTTATGGGGTATTACATGCAACTAGTATTACATGAAAATACCTATACATGCATGTTGACATTGGCCATGTCATTTACATCCTAAATTAGTTGAATATATATGTGAAAGCAGAGGAATTAATGTTGGCAATAAAGTTGTTGTACAATGAAAATCTTGATCCCTGGTTCCAACTCCAACAATGTGGTAAAAAAAGAACAAAAAATAAATACGTAAAGACGTTCAAAAGCAAACAGATACCATCTCTATCAGTATTCTTATGATAAGGATGGAAAATCCAGCATAACATATATATAGGGTAAAGGTACCCCTTAAGCCCACCAAAATCTGAGTTCAGTTATTTGTCATACATACTGACATAGTTTATTAACATATTCATTTGTTAAAATCCAAGATTAATCTCTAATTTGAAAATACATTCATTTATTTGTGTATATTTTATCATATAAAATAAAGATATTTTATGAATAAAGTCAAAAGTCTGGCATGGACTTAATTGGTACCGTGGCACCATTTAAGACCACATGTGTTCCAAATAAGTCCACAAGTCTGAGACTATCACAGAGCAGGTGTATTTGTACAGAGACTTGATTACACACAGGTGGATTCTATTTATCATCATTAGTCATTTAGGTCAACATTGGATCATTCAGAGATCCTCACTGAACCTCTGGAGAGAGTTTGCTGCACTGAAAGTAACGGCCAATTTTTCAGTTTTTTATTTGTTAAAAACGTTTGAAATATCCAATAAATTTCGTTCCACTTCATGATTGTGTCTTAGTTGTTGTTGATTCTTCACAAAAAATTACAGTTTCATATCTTTATGTTTGAAGCCTGAAATGTGGCAAAAGGTTGAAAAGTTCAAGGGGGCCGAATACTTTCGCAAGGCACTGTACACAGTACAGTCCTGTGCAAAATCTTAGGCACCCTAGATATTGTTAAACTCAAATCTAGTCGTAATAGATTTTTTTTCTGCAGTAGAAAAAGTGCAATGTCAGTTGAAAAAATTGTCAGCAGAAAAGAGCAATGTATGTATTTCCAAACCTTCGTCTGCCACAAAATACAATGCTAGAGAATTCGGTAATAGACCTCATTTCTAATGTAAACCTGATTACCTTTTAGGCATATCGGCCAGCGCATGGTGACACAATGATAACAAACAGGTATGCTAATGATACCGGTAGTTATTTGAGTTTTTCACTGCTTTCTGCTATTTAAAGTATAACTTTGGTATTTAGGAACTTTCATTTCTATATTTTTGAAAGAATCTTCCATTTATAGTTTTTTTTACAGGTGCATAAGACCTTTGCACAGCACTGTATATAAAAGTCAGAACATTAGCAGTATATTACTTTTTGATTCAGGAGTGTCTGAATTATCTAAAGTGATCCAGCATGATTCTATATGTTCGTACAACAATTACTCTGATTGCATCAATGTGCAGTAGGATATAGCAATGGTTCTCAAACCGCTCCTGGGGACCCCCAGCCATGCCATATATTAGATGAATCCCAGAGGTAGCACACCTGAATGAACTCCTCAACTAAACATCAACCCCGTACCTGCTTGAGTCAGGTGAGCTAGTTCAGGGCTACAACAAAACTGTTAGATGGCTAGGGATAGACAGGAGAGGTTTGAGAACCACTGGGATCTAGGACGGTCATGTGTCCAGGGCCACTAACAGGAATGTAGTTGGCGGCTAGCACCAATCACAGCAGACTTATGTGTCCTTAGAAACAAACAGTGGATAGTCAAACATCAGGATGAAACTGTGTGGTGATCAAAGAACAGAGGAATGGCTATATGACTGTCGTGAGCCTATGACATTTAATATGTACCATTTAGCAGCCTGGTGAGGAAAAAGCTGTTGCGTAACCTGTTTTTTAACCTCTCTGTGGCAGTATGACGTAGCAGTGTGTAAATAGTGTAGATTTTGCAAGTTGGTAGTATGGGGACGGTGGACGGGTGTATAAACATGTGACACATATCCCAGAGATTGCGAGTTCAAATCCAGGTGGACACTTTGCATGTATTTTGTTTTCTATTCCAGCGCGATGCAGACGTGTTGCAAATGTGCTTTTTGATCCTTTTTTTCCTCACTGTCACCATGTTTACAAACAATACATTACAACATAATACATGTTACATCGAGTTAACAGCAAGGTCTCACTGGATTCAGTGAAATCACCACGCCATCACTTCCGTGTGCCCATCGCAGGCGTTTCTGCGCTTCCATGTAACTGCCACAGATTTTGGTCTGTGTTCATTTCACAGAATTTTCTTCCATTCTGTGAAACTGCCATGGACGTTGGTCCATGTTGATTTTACGGAATTCTGTGAGATCAGGCTGTAACTTTGTGATGGTGTTAAGTACTTTTCATTCTTCCTAATTAAAGCTTTAGTAATGCAGGTGAAGAGATCTATTCATTTCTAGTGGCTTTTTTAACAGGTTTGAATGTGCTTAATATATCTACACAATCATGCATTGTTGTCCTTCTTGGAACAAAAGTAATTAAAATGTTTTCGTAGCACCCTACAAGGCCAATTATTGAGGGAAGCATCTTCACGTATTATATGTTGATTTGGTTTTCCCAAGGGTAGAAGCTCAACATTATACAGGTGGTGAATGGGTTCACACGCACCCTGGAAAAACATGGAGTTGCGCACTGTTAATTATTTTGATGCCAAGATAACATTCAGTCTTGCAAATAAATGCAAAAAGCATTTATAAACTGGCACTAAAACAAATTGCCATTATATTCCTATGCATAATTACCATGGACATCATACAAGCTCCTTGAATTTGTTGAAGATTAATTAAAAATGAAAGGATTGAATAACTTGTTTATTTTAATTTCTGGTTAGGTCAACATGGTAATCTGCTAGAACAGTTTATGCCAAGGTTTGTCTTTGCTCTACTCATTTCAGGTTTTTAAACTGGTGGCAAGATGACTTTGAATACATTCAATGTAGCTCACATAAATTGTCCTGTATATCTGAAGTAATCATTGGTAGTAACAGAAGTAGAAGAAACCAGAAATGCAGTTGAAACTATAATGAAAATGATAATTTTCATTATAGTTTCATTATAGTTAAGAAACAAAGAAACCTCATTGTTGACTCTGTATGAAAGTACACTTATTGTATTTCCTTAATTTGAAATGCGAGATAGCTCAGAGCCTGAGTTACAGAAACCAAGTCTGTATGCAAAATAACAGGTGTTCACAGATTGGACGATACTGTCACCAGGTGTAGGATATTGTACTGTTGTTTGGCCTCCTAGTGAAACAATTTCAGCAGCTCACAGTGGGAAGTGTTTGTTTCTCACACCCGCACACCCCACAGGTTACAGAGAGTGCTATTGCCTGCCTCCGGTACAATGGCGTGGGTGGACTTGATGCCAAATATGGGGAGTTTGAGTAAATGTTCACTGGTCTCATGGATTCTGCCAAAGCCTCAGAGCCAGGGAAGATACGGACAGAATCTCACAAAGACCACCTGTTCTGAGGTGGAATATTGGATTTTTCTGATCATTAAATATATATGTATTATTATAAGTCATGCTGGCTTCTAGCTCAATTTGCTACCCAGGCCATCAGCTTTAAGTTAATATAACATTAGTATTCGGAGTGCCACTAACTTGGACTGGCAGTAGGTCTAACTAGGGGATTTTAGGAATAAAAAGTGCCGTTACTGCTTCCCCCCATCAACGTAGTGTTTTTTCATACATCTATGAAAAAAAATGGAAATATATGTAACAATAGATCAGTGGTGTTTTTCTACAGTAATGAAGGCGTTTTTAAAGTAAACCTGAAATGTGTTTCAGGAGAGGTGACAGATGTTCTGTCACTTGAAGCAGGAGGATGTCATTGAGCGTAGGTGTCATCTCAGAAGTAATTTAAGTCGAGAAATAAATGTAATCATTACAAAGTCATGCCTGCCTAATAGGCCTCAGATGATCTATCAAATGAAAGGGTGTCAGTACCTAAGTTTAACAACTGATTGCTCTTTTCAACACAAGGTCACTGTTATGTCTTTCAAAATGTTTTCTGTAATTTGCCTTTATACATTAGCAAGATTAGTTTGAGCAAAAATATTTTTCATTAACAAATCTGATATGCAAATTAATATCTCTAAATCAGATTAAATGTACATACTTTTGGGACATGTTGAGATTTTGATTTTTGTTTTCCAAAATAGGAAAACATTTTATTCTCCAAATTCTTATGTTACATAAAAGGACATGAGATTAAGCAGACTTTTACAAAGAAAAAAGTGGTGTGTTGATTTGCATATACAAATAATAATAATAATAATACTATTTTAACAGCAATAAATACTTTAGAAAATAATTTAAAAGATAAACCATACCTCAGTACTTTTTATTTTAGAATATTGTAAAATACAAAATGAAAACAATATGTAATAAAATATTGTAAGGACATAATTGCATGTCTCCTGCTTTATGAGTTTGGCCCACCATGGGTGCGTATATCCAGCAGAGCATATGCATAAAATACATATCGGCGTGACTGTCACTTCTGACCCCAAATATGAAAAAGAGGACATGATTTATTTACTCTCTTACAACCTACATTTCTTTTATTTCACCTTTATTTAACCAGGTATGCCGATTGAGAACTGATTCTCAATAGCATCGGTGAACTGACCAAGATATAGCAAAGTAGTGCAAAAAACAACACAGAGTATAGAAAATCTGTATACAGTCTGTGCACTTGGCACCTGTCTTCCCAATAGATTAACCCTTTATGCTTCCTTTGAGAAGCTTGTTTGGATAACTTTTGAACCCTTTTGGATTCTGTGTAGTATACCCAAAAACTGCGAACTGGAACAACAATTTATATTTCATGGGGACATCCGAAGAATGAAAGAAGTGTGTACCCTATATCTTGTAAAGTCTTGACTTTTTATAGCGATGTAGCCTTTAAAGTATATCTGTCTTCAATGTATTATATTATGGCGATAGCTGAAGAACGCTTTTAGATAAACCAGTTAAATTTTACTTACAGTGAACACAGGGACATCTCCCTCGGACAATGGGGTAAAGTGCCTTGCTCAAGGACACAATGACATTTGGCTCAGTCTTCCCTGGAGCAAGACGTCTCCATGGTCACAGAAGGGAACTTGGCCCAGATGCTCCCCTCCAACAACTCGTGTTTATGGAAGGACTGTGAACCCGTATGAGAATATATTTCTCAGTACATTTTAACCAGATTTAACCAGTACAGATAATGAGATTTGTACTTGCTGTACTGGCACTTCTATAGAGCCAGAATACAAATAAGCTACTTGTACCTATACACATATACACCACAATGGGTGGTGATTGTGTGAGATAATGGGATGTGAGCTTTATAAGAATATCTTATACATTATTCTACAGCACCTTTATTAGAGATGTATATCTGGCTAAAGAGAGCCTCAGCTTGGGAAATAACATTTTCAGGTGGCAAAAACGCCGGTCCGCCTGACGCCTGGCAGAGAATAATAAAAACGAATTTGGGCTGTCCCGCCCGTAAGAGAATACTTATGGTTCTCAGAAAAAAGGATTTTTGGATCAAAAAACAACTCTTTTGGGTTCAATGTAGAATCCTCAGTGTAAAGTGTGAAGATGGTTTGGGAGAATTTCGATTTTTTAGTTGCTGCAGGTAAATAGCTGCTGGTGTGCCTTCTTAGTGGTCACTGAGGTGAACTTCACCTACTTGGGGTTGGGGCAGATGATAGACCAGGTTGTTTTGGCTGAATAAGACAACTAGCTGGTCAATCTCACCAGGTTACATGGAGTTATTAACACTGGTGATGAGAAAAACTAGTGTGGTGTCATCAAAGTGCATTGCAGTGACTAAAAGTGTCCTTGTGAAAAACATTCTGAACTATGCGTGCCCATTTATAAATGTTGCATCCTGCAGATGTCAGTTTCCCCCTGATAGGTCTGAAGGCACACATTTATTATTTCTCACATATAATTTTTTTTGAGTAGTACAATTTGTTCTGCAAATGTAGGTTTCAAAAATAATATTTAAACCGAAACCAAACAAAGTAGCATTTGTTATGAAATTCTATGCTTTTTAGTTGGTGTCATAAATGATACTAAAGCTTTCCATGGTGCTGAAGTAGGGAGAAGTATGCAAGGAGAAATCAAACACTGATATTAACTGTGTTATTAACCAAAATAGTGAGCTACAATAAAGACTGTTTCATGAGGCTATACTCAGTAATAGTAGTATACATTTGTGCTCAAAAGTTTGCCTACCCCTGGAGAATTGGTAATAGACATATCATTTTTAAAGAAAACATGAGTGAACAGGGATTCATATTAAACTATAGGTCATAACAGAATGGTACAATCATAAAACAAAACATGGCAACAAAGAAAACAATTAAATAACCCCTGTTCAAAAGTCTACATACCCTCAGATCTCAACACAGTGTATTGCCCCCTTTAGCATCAATGACAGCATGCCGTTTTTGATAGTTGTATATGAAGCCCCGAGTACTTGCAGGTGGAATAGCTGTCGATTTGTGTTGGCAAAATGCCTCCAGGTCATGCAAAGTCTTTGGTTGTCTTGCATGAACCGCACGTTTGAGATCTCCAGTGGCTTGGTGATATTAAGGCCAGGAGACTGTGGTGGTCACACCAGAACCTTCACCGTTTTCTACTGTAACCACTGGAGGGTCAACTTGGCTTTGTACTTAGGGTCATTGTCGTGTTGGAAAGTCCAAGAGCGTCCCATGCAAAGCGTTCGTGCAGAAGAATGCAAATTGTCTGGCTGCATTGTATAATAACATGTTTCATTCATCTTGCCATACATTTTTACAAGGTTCCCCATGTCTTTAGAGTTCACACACCCTTAAAAAATCAATGGGACACCACATTGCTTCACAGTGGGGATGGTATTCTTGTTGACCATAAAGCTCTTTTTTGGTTTCATTACTCCAAATTACAGTGTGGCAAAAGCTGAGGCATGTCAAGGTGTTTTCGGGCATATTGTTTATTTTGTCGGCAGCTCCGCAACTCCTTGTACATCTGTGGGATGACGAGGGGCCCGCACATCCAACAACATTTCGCCCGAGCTGACCAATTCTTTTCACACTGTTCACCCAACATGGAAAACTTTTGTCGGATCATGCACAGGATGATAATGTTCAACGACTATACTTCTAATATAGAATTTACAGGTGCCTGATCTGAACACAAGGAGTCGCTGGAGAGCCACGTGGTAGGATAGACTTATCTGACTTATCTAACCCAAATCCCAGGCAGCGCCCATTTTGCGCTGTCTCATGCAGGGGCCCAGAAAAGTGAACCCATGGTCAGAACCCACAACACGTTGACGTCTTGTCGGGCATATTGCAACCAAGCTTTTTTGTGGCACTGGCGCACTAAAGGCTTCTTTTTGGCAACTCGACCATGCAGCTAATTTTTGTTCAAGTATTGTCATATTACGCTTCTTTAAACAACCACACCATCTTTTTCGAGAGCAGCCTGTTTGTCTCCCGAGGTTACCTGTGGGTTTTTATTTGTATCCCCAACAATTCTTCTGGCAGTTTTGGCTGAAATCTGAGGTCTACCTGACCTTGACTTGGTATCAAGAGATCCCTGAATCTTCCACTTTGTAATAAGTGATTAAACAGTACTGACTGGAATTTGCAAGTCTTTGGATATCTTTTTATATCCTTTTCCAACTTTATGCAGTTCCAGTACCTTATTACGCAGGTCTTTTGACAGTTCTTTTCTTCTCCCCATGGTTCAGTTTTTAACCTGCTCAGTGCATTCACATATTGTCAAAATCAATGCCAAAATTTCATAATTTCTGCCAGGGTATGCAAACTTATGAGCACAACTGTAGATAAAATTGAGAAAAGTTAAAAATAAAAATAGATGCAAATTCATAAGTGACACTAAAGTTGCCTATAGGATGGAGTGTAGAGCACCTTGGAATGGCATATTGGACTGTGAGGAGGACTTATTTTGATATAATTGCACATGAACATCATGTCATGTCATGTCACGTCAAGACATAAATATTAAAAATAAGGTATTGATGAATGGGCGAGTCAATCAACTGGTGGCGTACACATCTAGCAGAACTTGCACACTGAAGTAAATATGACTAGTGATGGTTCATCCAGTGCATACAGTATATGGTCATTCCATTCAGTTACAAATATACAGTATATTTATTGTTTAACCTATAATTTTTTAATTGACTAATTATTTAACGTCTTCTTTTTTATTTGGATGAAAGTAAATTGCCTGTGGAGAGCAAACCAAAAGACTAAAAGTGATGACATTTCCCAGAATGCTTTGCTGCATGTTTGATTTTTCAGAATAGTTTGTTTTAATATATTTTGTGCTTCAGGTATTCATGAATTCAAGGGTTTCCAAGGGTTTGCATAAAGAAAGTCCTTACTGAGCACAGCACATAAAATTGCAGCACAAAAAATTGCAGCACAAAATATTGCAGCACAAATTTGAACTACAATTGGAATCATATTTTATGGTCACCTTTTTGGCCAAGCATACTATTAGCATGGGGAATGAATACAAGGACAAGCACCTGATACCTATAGTAAAATGTAGTGGATCATTGATGCTTTGGGGCTGTATTTCTACTAGTGTATAGGGACTCTTGTTAAGATGATAAAATGTATTCCACTAAGCACCAGGATATATTAGCACAAAACCTGTTTGCTTTTGTCGGTGGATTGAGACTTGGCTGTAGATAGGAATTCCAAAAAGAAATCAGTGTTTTACAATGGCTATCTCTACAAGAGTGTGTGCTAACCTTGTCAGATTTTACAGGTAGAGCGTCAGTGTTGACTTTACAAGTAGAACAGCAGTGTTGTTACAGAAAACGTGTTTAGTGTTGTTATCCACTCCAGAGGAGGCTTAACAAAGCAAGTCAGACTTAACAGGAAGTGTCAGTTTTGTTATCCACTCCAGATGAGATTTAACAAAGCAAGTCAGACTTTACAGGAATATTGTCAGTGTTGTTATCCACTCCAGAGGAGACTTAACAAATTTTGTCAGACTTTACAGGAAGAGTGTCAGTGTTGTTATCCACTCCAGATGAGACTTAACAAAGCTAGTCAGACTTTACAGGA
>JACXGM010005158.1:0-22205 GCA_016801145.1 Umbra pygmaea
GCTACCAGCCCCAGTTCCACGATGGCTACCAGCCCCAGTTCCACTATGGCTACCAGCCCCAGTTCTAAGATGGCTACCAGCCCCAGTTCCAAGATGGCCACCGGCCTCAGTTCCCAGAGGGATTTAATCTTCACTGAATTAAGGAACGACCCCGAAGTGGATGGGGACTATCGGGAGTGGATGAACCAATGCGGCCAAGCCATCAGTGCCCGTCCAGACTTGGTTAGTCAGTTCTTCGCATGGAGGGCCGGTTATGGGTCACTCCAGACAGAGGCCGAGATCTTCCTTGTGAAGCGGCTGCTCACCCGATCCCCTCAGCTAATGCCCTGTTTGGAAGCCATTGGGGCCTCTCGATGTCCTGGTAGGACCCTACTCGCCCAAGTTCCTTGGTCACATGAGGTCGCAGTTTCCGCTCCACGGCCACAAGAGGCCGGTGTTTCCGCTCCACGGCCACGAGGCCGGTGTTTCCGCTCCACGGCCACAAGAGGCCGGTGTTTCCACCACGCCCAGACCACCAGAGGTCTCCACCACGCCCAGACCACCAGAGGTCTCCACCACACCCAGACCACCAGAGGCCGCTGTTTCTGCTCAAGCCTCCCGGCCACCAGAGGCCGCTGTTTCTGCTCAAGCCTCCCGGCCACCAGAGGCCGCTGTTTCTGCTCAAGCCTCCCGGCCACCAGAGGCCGCTGTTTCTGCTCAAGCCTTTCGGCCACCAGAGGCCGCGGTTTCCGCTCAAGGCTCCCTGCACCCAGAGGTCTCTACACCACCATCGGTCGAGCCTTGCCTTGTCTCCGAGCCTTGCCTTGTCTCCGAGCCTGAGCCTTGCCTTGTCTCCGAGCCTGAGCCTTGCCTTGTCTCCGAGCCTGAGCCTTGCCTTGTCTCCGAGCCTGAGCCTTGCCTTGCCTCCGAGCCTGAGCCTTGCCTAGTCCCTAAACCTTGCCTAGTCCCCAGGCCTGCCCTTGTCCCTGAGCCAGAGCATTTCCTTGTTCCTCCTCAAGTCCCCTTGCCAGTGCCTGACTCAGTCCCGGTGACTGCCCTAGTCCCTAAGCCCTTGCCTGTCACCGTGCCCTTGCCTGTCACCGTGCCCTTGCCTGTCACCGTAACCTTGCCTGTCACCGTAACCTTGCCTGACCATGACCCTTCCCTGGTACCTAACCATGTCCTTGAGCCTGCCCTCGTCCTTGAGCCTGCCCTTATCCCAGAGCCATGTCCTGCTCCTCTCCCAGGGCCATGTCCTGCTCCTCTCCCAGGGCCATGTCCTGCTCCTCTCCCAGGGCCATGTCCTGCTCATCTCCCAGGGCCATGTCCGGCTCATCTCCCAGGGCCATTGGCTGCTCCTCTCCCAGGGCCATTGGCTGCCCCTGTCACCGTGCCGGTTCCTAACCTAGTCCCTGCTCCAGAGCTTGTCCCCGGGCCTACGCCTACCCCGGTCTCTGTGCCCCTCTCTGTGTCTGTATGTTTGTCTGTGTCTGTTTGTGCTATGTTCTTCCAGATTCCTGCGTCTGCTGTGGTTCCGTTGCCTGATCCGCCTTTGCCTCGGCCCTCGACGCCCCCTCCGGCCTGGCCGCCTCCCGTGGGGCCATTGACTCTGCCTTTGTCGGCCCGGACACTGCCTCTGGTGCCGCCTGCCTGGCCTCCGCCTCGGCCTTCGCTTCTCCCTTGCTCGGCCGGACCTCTGCCTGCCCGGACTCAGCCGTCCAGCCCGTCGCTGCTGCCTCCATCCTCCGGACCGCCGTTGATTCTTTGCCCCTCCGGTCCACTGCTGCTGCCTTCGCCCTCCGGCCCGCCGTAGCTGCTTCTTCCCTCCGGTCCACTGCTGCTGCCTCCGCCCTCCGGCCCGCCGTTGCTGCTTCGTCCCTCCGGTCCGCTGCTGCTGCCTCCGCCCTCCGGCCTGCCGAGCCTCCCTCCACCTGCCTGTTCTTCTCGTCTGCTTTGCCCTGGTGTGCCTCCGCCGGCCTGGTTTCTGCCGCTACGGTCTCCTGCCTGGGTCGTCTGCCACCTGCTGTCCTGTGGCGTGTCGGCTGTTTGGCGCCTCAGGAGCTGCGCCTTGGGGGGGGGTTCTGTAACGTTCCCCAGTTCCCCTTCCCTGGAAACTGCCACTTCCCTATTCTACATTGCTCAGAACTACAATTCCCATTCCCCAGTTCTTCTTCCTGTGGACTACAGCTTCCCTAGTCATCCCTGTTCAGAACTACAATTCCCATAACCCGGACTCAATCATCCAAATTCTGAACACCTGCTCTCACCCAGTCCTATTTAAGCCACACACTCACCATTGCCTCTGCGAGGTATTGTGAGTATATATTTTCTCCATTCTGAGCATTCCAGTTCTATTTTGTTATTCCGGTTTTGACCTTTGCATTGATTGTTGATATTTCTGCCTTGGATTTAACTTTGTACCTTAGCTTAAAACTGATATTGATATGCTGGCCTGACCCCTGCTTTGTTTTATAATTCATCTGTCTTGGAGTATCCTCAGTGCCTCTGTTTTTGGACCTATACATCCTGTTTATAATAAACAGTGTTTTTCTTAATACCTTGGAGTATTCATTACAATTACCAATGCGGAAAAGGCAATGGAGTGGCAAAAGGTTGCAGATGCTTTGAGAAAGTTGGACCGTGGCTGAAAAAGTGGTCAGATATCAGTCGATATCAAAGCGTCTAGAGCTTCATCGCGAAAGTGTGTCTGCCACGGGTGGGGGAAAATTGATTACATTACAGCAACATGTCTGCATCACAAATTATTTTTACATTGATGGAATGAAAATGCTTTCGATTAATAAAAGCATGTCCATTCTCATTCGTTGCCCTAATGGCAACATGAGTGCAGTCAATGGCACCGATTACATTTGGGAAACCGGACATGGCTGTAAATTGTGCTTTTTTGTTTGCCTGTTCACCCGCTGTGTACGGAAACTTCATGTAATTATGCGACAAGCCTGGCATAACCCGCCTAAGAATTGGCTGAGATATCCCTGACCTGTCTGTCAATTCCATCTGGAGGGTGCCAGTTGCCAAAAATCCTGTTATGAGTGTTATGAAAGGTGCCAATAAATAATATGCATTATTAGGCTATTATTATTATTATCTTCTAACATTGCAATTAATTTAATGTGGTTCGTTTTGTGTGAATTCAAGTATTTTTTTTTAAGAAGAATTACACAGAATTGCCTTTATCAGTCAAAGCAATAATTTATATTGTATTAAGTTTTGATAGTTTGAGCACAAAATAGTAAATTTCATATAATTCAGCTATTGTGCGTCATTACGCATTGTGATGGCATATTTTTTTAACTATCCATTTGACTGTATCTGATAATCTACAGATGTCGGTATTAATCTAATTGTAACTGGAAAATATTTCTGCACAAATGGAATTTTTGCACCTTTCAAAATGTTTAAGACATGCGTCGCGATGGAACACATTTAAAAATAAAACAAACTAAATGCATATAAATGAACACGATGTTTCTGTATCTGAATACAACATTTATACTATCAAAACAATATTCCCCAATGGACAATAAAGACTATTTTTATTATATATTATTATCTATCATCATCTATTGATCTATCTATCTGCACCGCATCGACAAGAATATCAGTTTTAAACATGATTTTGTTCTGTTTACCGTATTAATTATGAGGCTGAATTCCATAACATGCCAATATAATTTCAGAATATATTTGAGTGTTCTTTTTGCAAATATGTGCTTCATTTGCGTTTACGTTACAATCTTGTTTAATTTTGTTTGTTTTTCACTGCAGGCTGTTAATTGTAAGCATGGATTTGTGACATCTTCATATTATTAATGGCAGTATTTCAATTTCGTTTACACAACGCTCTGCAGTTTCAGACAGATCTCCATTAGCCTACGGGTTTCATCCCTTTTCTCATTTCACCCGTTTTTGTGCTTATGCCTGGGTCATTGTTGCTGTGAAGGACCGCACATTTTCCCATCAAGTTTGCTTTTTATAAATCCCAATGATTGCGTAGAGAGCTGCGTAGGTCTTCTTTTGTGTGTACGCCACGTTTATAAATGAGGCCCCTGGTCATTATGCCACCTACCCTAGTGTTATTTCTGCACTGCCACTTTGTATTCAAATAATTCTACCTCTCTAGCTCAGACCCTATTCTTCTTAATATATGGAGAATTAGGTTTGTTTATGGCCTGTTGGCACCACCTCCTAAACACTTGAGTACTCCAGGAAGAACAAGGCTGGGTTTGTACTAAATGGCAACAGACCAGGTGATAATTATTTAATCTAGTAGGCTTTTTATATGCTCAAGTGTCCATAGAGTGGTGCGGTTCATTGAGTAGATCTATTTGTATAGTTGAGTCAGGCATACATTATGTATATTAGCTGCATCTACGCCGTGATAAGAGTATAGTTTCTAAAGATAGAGAGGGAATTTGGAAAGAAGGAAAATCAGGAAAAATCACATAAAAAGGTTAAGTAAGGGTTAAGGTTAGGGTTAAGGGTAGGGTCAAGGTTAAGGAAGGGTTAAGGGTAGGTTAAGGTTATGTTAAGGGTTAATGATAGGTTAATGTTCTTTTTACTGGTCTGTATCTACAAGGTTGATATTTCCAGTAGAACTGAAGAACAAAAAACTGTGTACACAGACTTCCGGTTTGGCATGTGAGGCGAAAGTTTGCGTGTGTGTGAGGCTCCGGCTCGATAGCTAGCTTTTCATGCCAACTCTAAACAGAGTT
Source organism: Umbra pygmaea (assembly GCA_016801145.1). NCBI lineage: Eukaryota > Metazoa > Chordata > Actinopteri > Esociformes > Umbridae > Umbra > Umbra pygmaea. The sequence continues at coordinate 4,716 of JACXGM010005158.1, forward strand.
AAACTCCCTCCACATTATATTTTCAATTTATAAACAAACATTATATTTTATAGTACTCACCTACTACTATGCAGAGACCAGCAAGATCGAAACAGACAGCAGCAGGCAATTCTGCCACTGTTGTTTAGCTGAGGAATCAAGACAACGATGAGCCTGGCTCTCTTTCTAACACCAAATCCCCTCCGGTCATGCTGGCCGACCTGAAGGCTTTAAAGTCTGAGCTTTCAGATGAGATTTCAGCTGCTCTGGCTGGACAGCTGAGAACCTCCATTGAGGCCACTATAGCCCCCTTCTCTGCTGTCCTGGAGCGTGTTGGAGCTACGATAGAAGAACAGGCCCGTCGTGTAGATGAGATTAAAAAACATCTTTCCACCGACAGCGACAAGATTATCTCACTGGAAACCACAGTTATGCATCTGGAAGCTGAGAATCGAAAGTTGTTGGATGACCTCAAGTCTCGCTCCAGGCGCAACAACATCAAACTGCGGGTGATCCTTTCGGCATCATGGCCGGGCTCTTATCGGAGGTCCTTCCTTACCATCTTCAAAATCCCTGTGAAGATGGGCCAACTTCCAGGACAGAGGGTTTGAAAAGACCAGTTATTATTAAGTGGTAATAAGGTATTTATTTTCAATGACTATAGTGCTGGTATTGCAACAAAGAGAATTAGGTTCAATAATGTTATATGCACCCTTCACGCCAAAAATGTGAAGTCCGCTCTTGGATTCCAAGCTCATTTGTTTGTTGAACATGGTGGGAACAAGTATCAATTTGATTCAACGGAGGATGCAGAGCGCTGGCTTAATCAGCATTTTGGGGAGCCATGAAGCAGAACAATCGAATCAGGCTGGTTTATTATTTTTCTGGTTTATTATTTAGCCTAGATTGATATGGAGCTTCCACGCCTCTAGAACTATTCTAGGCTCGGATATTTCTAATATGGCCGACTTGGTGTTACTCCTGCAGCTGGAATAAATTATCAAATATTATCATTAATATGAAATATGTATCAATATGACTTGAAGGTTTTTGGTGATGATTCTGTACTGGGAAGCACTGAGGTAATCATCTTGAATTACTGTTTGTAACGATCCCCGCTAAGGGAATCGTACATGTGTGTTTTAGTTGCTCCCGTGTGTCTTTACGCTTCTCTCCAGTGTGCTTAATTGTTTTAGTTCCCGCTGTTCCAGTCACATGCTTAATGTCACATGTCCTCATTGCAGCCATAAATCACATGAAATACGTTCTGAGGGAACTATTTTGTAAAACCGAAATATGTGAAATATGAACGTATGAGAGGGTCAATTACGTTTGTAGGGAACTAAAGTGAACAGTTGAATAACGTTAAATATGAACATATGAAGATCATGACGTAGCATGTAAATAGCTTAGTTTTTGCTAGGGTGGAGGTTGGGGATGGTGGACGAGGGTATAAATCTACGACTTGCGTGCCAGTGTTCGCGAGTTCAAATCCAGACTGGCACTTTGTGTGTGTTTTGTTCTATGTTGCTTGCATCATGCAGACACGCGATTATTGGTTTTTGTCATGTTAACCCTAACCTTAATTCTAACCTTAACCTCAGTAATGTCATATAATAATAATAATAATGCATTCAATTTATATAGCGCTTTTCTTCCAAGGAACCCAAAGCGCTTTACACAGTGAGGGGGGAAAGCCCACCTCATCCACCACCAATGTGTAGCACCCACTTGGGGAATGCACGGAAGCCATTTTTGTGCCAGAACGCTCACGACACATCAGCTATCAGGTGGAGAGGTGAGTAGTTATATATGCCAATTAGGAAGGAGGGGGATTATTAGGTGGCCACGATTGAAGTGAGGCCTGGTTGGGAATTTGGCCATGACACCGGGGTTAACACCCCTACTCTTACGATAAGTGCAATGGGATTTTTAATGACCACAGAGAGTCAGGACACCCGTTTAACGTCCCGTCCGAAAGACGGCACCCACCGCAGGGCTGAAGTCCCCATCACTGCCCTGGGGCATTAGGAAAGATCTTTAGACCAGAGGGAAGAGTGCCCCCTACTGGCCCTCCAACACCACTTCCAGCAGCACTGGTCTCCCATCCAGGGACTAACCAGGCCCAACCCTGCTTAGCTTTAGAAGCAAACCAGCAGGGCAATACAGGGCTCTATGCTGCTGGCTATCTAACCTTAACCGTTAGTAACCTCATGCCTAACCTTAACCGTTAGTAACGGTTAACCTTAGTAACCTCAGGCCTATCCTTAACCGTTAGTATCCTCCTACCTAACCTTAACTGTTAATGTTGCAATATAATTTTGAACGCTATGGAATGTGTGGAATGTTCTCGCATAAATCCGCTAAACGAAATGTACCGGAGCAACGTAATTGAAGTACATATATAGCCGAATAATGAAACGTGCAGTTCAAACGTAAAAAAAACTAAATATGTTGGCATATAACGTAATTCAGGTTTTTAAAATAGTTTCCTGAGAACGTAATTTGGGAGAAATTCTGAGATGTACGGTTGACTCATTGTCCTATAGATTGTCTTGATTACTCATCCAGGTGCATTCATTTATTCATTAGTTGTGTATATAAGTCCCGTGTAAGTGTTTGTATGCTGTCATTAATTGTGGCTATTATGCCCTGTTTTGCCCCTTGCGGCAGTATTATTTTGAGAAGTGTTGTCAGCACAATAAACTGCTAAAATTTCATAAATGCAATATAGTTATACTACATAAAAGCTGTGTTATCATCATTTTATGGGTCAAATAGGTTTGATGGCTCTTTTGATGGTAAAGGTTGCAGACCCATGGTGTGGATACTTATATAGCCTATATACATACCCCTGTTTGCATACTGTCAATTTCCTGATTGATCAAACTCTGCCCATACCCTGCACCATAAAACGTGAAAAATGGCTAACCAGTTAAGTTAAGATTTGCACAGTGTAGGATTAATGATTTTTCGTTAGCATCTTTATTATAAAACGGGTGTATACCCCATACTTTTGCTACACTGCATTCAAAAACTTGAATAGACCAGTATGTGCATCTACACCCTGATCCTCGACAGTGAATGGCAGTCATCCTGGTTTGGTGTACTGGAAACCCATTCTCTGTTTCATCAGCCACCTCTTCAAAGGATAGGCTGCATCACCAAGGACATAGTACCTCACATCATCTTCACAATTAATGATCACGTAATGCGAAGCAACTTTGTAACAAAGGCACTTCTATATTTAGTTTTGGTAATAATAATTTCACAATTATTCTCTTTGTCCATTTAGCTTTTCGTTTGCGAGCTGACCAAATCGTCTAATACAGATTGTATAAGGTTCTAAAATAATAAGGAGCTCATTAGCTAAACAATAAATCACAAACAAGAACAGCATCGCTTGTATATCCTCCATACTTCTGGTTGCAGTGTCAGTCAAACAATGATTCTTGCCCGGCACTTGGTAATGACGTTTTCGTTGCTCTACATTTCTGCCATTTCCGGGGCCTGGGAGGAGCCGTCACGAGCAGTGAGCATACGTCACCGGAATAATTTGCCTAATCTTCCCGGTACTTTAGATCCCCGGTCGGAACACAAACTGCTACGGTCTAGAGGGACAAAAATGCCCCCTTTAAAAAAAGTTCCTGGGACAAAATGTTTCTGGTAATTCGGTGGAAAAGGCCAATAGATTTCAAGAAAGTCATGTTCTTTTAACCAAGTCTCAGTCAAAGCTTCATGACACAAGCATTCTTACACTCTGGTATGCATTTAACGTTTGCCTGCAGTTCGTCCACTTTGTTCCTTAATGGTCACACATTTCCAAGGAAAACAGAGCGAAGTGGCAGGCGGCGCAATCCAAATCTGTTTTGCGCCGCCTGTTTCACTCCTCCCTTACGGCCACGCTTTCTCACCTGGCCCGCTGCTGCCGCCCGCAGTCCGATGACAGGCCAACGCTGTCTCCTGTATGCTCCACTGCCTCGGACTCGGATCCTCACCCCCAGCATTGTTTGTCGATGGAAGTAAGCAGACCCACACCTGCGAATCTCTGGTGGAAATCCATCTCGAAGTGTCCAAAGGGCTGGATTGTAGCATTGGATGAGGAAGTCCCTACTGTACGTCAGTCTGAGAGACGAGTTGGTTTGATGATGGTTTACAACAATCCCAAGAGTAAGCATGCTCATAAGCAACAAATTGAACAGATCCATTCCAAAACATTGGGATACTTTTACATTCCCACAGCTAGTTCAAACATAACAGACGAGATACTAAGAAACACATTAGACACATTAGACAAATACGCAGACACGCGGCTACTGATGTATGTTGCTGCTGCAGGGCAGCGCCACTCAGCGCCACTTATTGGTCAGTTGAATGGGGAGCGTTGGTGCACAGCCATTTTCAGATCCCTCCAGAGATGTTCAATTGGGTTCAAGTCTGGGCTCTGGCCGGGCCACTCAAGGACATTCTGTATGCATGCTGTAGCCACTCTTTTGTTATCTTGGCTGTGTCCTTAGGGTCATTGTCCTGTAGGACGATGAACCTGTGCCCCAGTCTGAGGTCCAGAGTGCTCTGGAGCAGGTTTTCAACAAGGATGCCTCCGTATTTAGCTGCATTCACCTTTTATTTGATCCTGACAGGTCCCCCAGTTCCTGCCGCTGAGAAACATGCCCACAGCATAATGCTGCCACCACCATGCTTCACTGTAGGGATGGTATTGTCCAAGTGATGATGGTGCCTGGTTTCCTGCAGACATAACGCTTGCCATAGAGTTCAATCTTTGTGTCATCATACCAGAGAATTTTGTTTCTCATGGTCTGGGAGTCCTTCAAGTGCCTTTTGGCAAACTCCACAGGCCTGATTGGTGGAGTGCTGCAGAGATGGTTGTTCTTCTGGAAGGTTCTCCTCTCTCCACAGAGAAATGCTGGAACTCTGTCAGAGTGACCATCGGGTTCTTGGTCACTTCCCTGACTAAGGCTACGGCCCTTCTCCCCCGATCATTCAGTTTCACTGGGCAGCTAGATCTAGAACATTCTATGCTGCAGATATTTTTTCTGTACCCTTCCCAAATCTGTGTTTTAATACAATCCTGTCTCTGAGGTCTTCATGCAATTCCTTGGACATCATGGCTTGATTTGTTCTCTGACATTCACTGTTAACTGTGGGACCTTATATAAACAGGTCTGTGCCTTTCAAAATCATGTCAATTCAACTGAATTTACCACACATGGTTAATCCAACCACATGTTGCCTAGCCACTGATTTTGTTTCGCACATCCAACACGGAAGACCTAAGACAGATCAATGTCTCGAATGTTGTGCGTTGCTTTATCTGCTGGTTCATGTGATACAGTTGTTCTGGATGATGATTGCCTTTCTGAATTTTTTACAGACGCTGCCCCTTTTGGGGGATAAAGAAAATTATGGTTTTCCGGCACATGGCCTACTGAATTAATGGTGTCCTGTTGCGGTTTGTAGTTTTCTGCTTTGTATGAATTATATCCCATAGTGTTAGCATGTCCCATTTGGTGTGCAAAGTGGTTTTATAAAAAATCACAGTTTTTTATGACAACAAACTGCAGTCAATATCATTAACAATGGTCGGTCTTCAGTTCCATTCATTAAATACGTTTGACATGGGTAAGTGTTACTGGTAATTTTGTAATCAACGCTATGCATATTCCAGGTTTTTGACAATCAAGCATCTGTTGCTTTGTTTCATTTTCAACTTAAAATTTTAATTAATTGTATTCAATTAGATCAATCACTGCAAATGTTACTGAACTCAGCATCTAAATATATGAGAAAGGGTCTGGCTAAATGAACATTACATTTATATGATTCTGCATGGTGTTATTATACTTCTTCCTGTAGGGCATTTTCATTATCTTGTTCTCTTCCCTATGCAATCTGTGTGGACAGTTTCCAGAGCTGTACACACCCAATTCCTTCTGCATCTGCACTGCCACTACTGCACAAGATCTGTGTTGGGGTCAACTCTGAAGTGCATGGGTTGGTGGTCTTTCTGCGCTTACGAGTGTTTCGTCAGACTGAATACAATGGGAATATTGGATGCCTAAAAGACAAAGTCAATGAGTGTTTAATTGGTTCATGGTCTCAGTCAGTTGGTATGACAGTTTGTTAGTTTTTCTAGTTTTTGTTAGTTTCATGCTTGATGTACGCCTATGTTAACATGTTCGGGTGGTCAGATGAGGTTACGGTAGGGCAAGGTATCTGGGTTTCGGAGTTCATCAATTCATGGATTCTCTTGCAATAAGATGACAGTCATTTTGCCTGCACAGGCCAGCAGTTGCATGAGAATGCATGTCTTGGGCGAGATGCATTCATTACTGGATTTTGGCCAGGGTGCGGTGTCGCAGGCCGCTGGTGTGGGATTTGACCCTTGACTCTCGCCTTGTGTGTTTCCTGTTCGCTGCCTGGGTAATCTTTATGTTTAGTTGCAGCTGGTTGTGGAGTTATCCTTTTGAGATGGCCGCATTACGAGTAAAGTATCCCAATGGCCCGGATCTTATGGTTAGGTTCATCCAGGTACCAGCAACCTAGGACAAATGGAAACGTCAGAGGCCTTCCACTCATGGATTCTCTTGTATAAGATGACCATACATCTTGCATGTGCAGGCCTTTGTTACATGAGAATACATGAGTTGTTTGGGGTTTAACTGGTTGCTACCATCCTCCTCAGGGTTTGACAGGTATGCATACTCCTTTACAGTATAAGTAGTTTCATCTGGCACGTCAGGCTTCGCTGTTACATGAGAAAGCATGCTTGGTCGAGGGGTTCTGTTTTGGGAGCCAAACGCAATGGTAATGGTTAGTATCAGTGGTATACATTGCTTATGATGGTTTTGGGGTTTTGTTACTGCGTACCAAGCTCATTGCTCAAAATAATTGTTATTCATAACTGCCGTTACATGTTGTGAATATAAGCAATGTATATACACTAACGATGTTGGTGTGATTGCCCTAAAGTACAGAACAATTCGCCAAACAATTGTGTTGTTTAAATTAGCTTATGTTATGTTCATTTTATATTCATTAGTGTCTCAACGTGGCATTTTCTGTCTGAAAAAGAATTAACCAAAATGTCTCTCCCATCTTTATTTCTGCACAGTGCATGGTGTGTGTGTGTGTGGTGGGAATAGTTACTAAAAAACTATCATTCTCATGTCTCTCAGTGGGTGATTCAGCTGTCAGTCAAGACTCAAACGGTTTGATCGATTTGCCATGGTTTTAAATTGACCAGACATTGTTGAATATGCATATGAAGCTTTTATGTTATGAGCTACATGCTTATTATTACTGATTGGCTGGTTGGTTGAGAGCCAAAGTATCCAGTTGTAATGCATATTGGACAATAATTTTCGGCTAATATGAGTAAGGATTGTTTTAAACTATTGAGTGATGGAATGCACTGAAGCCCTTGAATGGTTCATTAATGCACATAAAAGAGGCTCTACCGGCAGTAGAACATGTATTTTATTTAACTATGATACACCAACATATATTGGATAACAGTATGATGAAATTCGAAGAAAATAAAATTTAAATACTCAATGATTAATGATAGGTGTGTGCAGCGCTTGAACATTTCCAAGGATTTACCAATCGGTTACAATTTAAAGTACTTGGGGAACTTTATTTTAGGCATAATATGCTAGGTTATTGAGTTTAACATTATGGTAAGGTAAGGTTAAGGTTAGAGTAAGGTTAAGGTAAACTCACTTTTTGTATGTTTCATAACCGTGCAAGGCTTTATGTTTCCCTGTCGGAAACGTGCATGTCTACAAATGTTTTACAAATGTCTACAAAAGCATCGGTTGGCCTAATTCCTGAATTCTAGAGCACCAAGTACACCCATATTCATTAATTAAATTAGAACCCAGGGGGGTGGTCGGCGTGTCATAGTGGGCTAAGTCGCTGCATTGCAGGAATGTCTATGTCGTGATGGTCATATGTTCAAGCCTGACAATGGGATCTCTGACTTTCCCCGGGCCTCCTGCACAAGGCAGCGCAAAGTTGGCACGGCGCTGCCAGGAAATGGGTTAGATAAATCAGATTATCTATCCTGACACATCGCTTTCCAGCGATTCCTTTTTTTCAGATTATGGAAGTATAGGTGGTGAACATAATCATCCCATGCATGATCCGACTAAAGGCTTCTGTGTGGGATGAACCATGTGCTCGCCCCTTGTCATCCCATAGATCTGTAAAAGGCATTGTGGAGCTGCTGACAAGGCAGGATTAGAAAAGGGAATTGAGAAAGGAGGAAAAAATCAAAGTTTTTTGGACTCAGACTTCTAAAAGCTAATGTGACCCCGAAAAAAATCTACTTTTTTAATTATTGAAATGAAGTACTAGTACATGGATCATTTATTACCCTTGTTTTTGTCTGCAACAGGAACCATTGAATAGGTGCAAAACTGGCTGGTGGTCCAGTTAAAGAAGAGCAGGCCCAGTTCTTTTAGCCATGTTGCAGGACCCTGCTCCAGAGAAGAGGTAACAATCCACTGTCCCCCTGGCCCTGCTGTAGATTGAGTCAAGGACTGCACCCTTGAGAGGAGGAGCAGTATTGTCACCCCAGGGATGACATGCCACTGGGAAATTTCCCCTTTGACATCACAACAAATACCCTCATCAACACAGACTGTCTTGTCCCCTCATTAGTATGTGTATATAACTCCCTCGGCTTCGCCTTGTGTTTATCTGTCATTTTGTTTCCATGTCCATATGGTTTGTGACAGCTTCTTTTACTTTGTTTGTCTGTGTGCTTTTCTGCACACTGTGTTATTTTCTCATTAACATTCATTACAACTATGCACTTGCTTCCTGCCTCGTTATCACTCACCATAACCTTTGACAGGTTCACACCTCATCTACTTAGGTAGAGAATTAGTTAAAATGTTATTTATTGCAGGACCTAGATTTACAATGCTATTATTAAAATAATGCCATAACTGAAGGATTACAAGTAATTCAACAGTGTGCTTTTCTATGTAAAAATAAAGTGCTGAGTATGATTTGGTGGAAGGGCAACATTGTGTAACCATGTGAATTACATAGCAAATATGCACATATCACTGGCTACTTCCATTTGTTAATAATAAATGGTCCACACCACATTTTGGCTATGCTCATAGGTGTAATTTGAGCCCTTTAATTCCAGAATATTATTCTGAGTAGTCAAAACAGGGCCTTCAAGAGCAGTAACGAAATGTTAATAGTTTTGTAGCCCCAGTTGTAGATTTGTGAACTGATTAATATTCCTACAGCAACTAGATCTCAAGATTGTGAGATCTCATTTTTTGCACAGCTTGGAGAAGCAGTAACACAGTGCCCTACAGAGCCCCCGAAGTGATGGAGGAAAAAAAAGAAAAACTCAGACAAAAAAACATGTACTGGGGACAAACACTGACTATACTTTTGAGAGACCTTGACTTTGTTTTGCTAGATCTTGAGTTTCATTTGCGAGATCTTGACTTTGTTTTGCGAGATCTTGAGTTTCATTTGCGAGATCCTGCAAATCCAAAAATGCGTATGAGAACTGCTAGAGACGTCTACGGAGAGCTTTGCCACTGAAATTAGGTTGCAGTTCCTTATTTTACCAGCATGAGGTGAACAACACTATATTAAAAAGTTTCAGGTGAAACAAATGTGATCTCAAACATATCATCCTTTGCATCATTATTTTATATATATATATCTATATATATGGGTGAATATATAATTAGGGGTACATTTCAAGTCCATGGGTTGTATTTATCATATTTACTGAATATTCACTTCAAGCAATGATCACTTTTATATTTGGGCACATTTCTATTTATTTCATGCAGAAAAGTAAACCAGTTCCATAAGTTAATTAGAAGAAAATGCATATGCTGTACTGGGAATTGCTGGTTTTGTGCTGTCCGATTTGCTAAAAGTCAAGTTTTGCCTTTCAAATTAACACTACAATACATGTTTTTTTATATTATTTTCATCATTATTTGTTAAAAATAATCATTAAAACAAGGCAAATGTATTTAAAAAACTAATTGACTCATTTATATATACCAAATTATTAACTTTGTGTGTGTCCGAGAAATCTTTGTCAACTGTGTTACCCATTGACAAAACCCCTATAAATCTGCAATCGTTTGTTCCCGAAGTCACATGTCCACCATCATGTGATGTCACGTACTTCAGTGGCGGGAATTTTAAAAGCAGTGTGGTAAGTTTCTACTCCTCCTCTTCAATGTTTTATCATTATCATTGTCTACACATAGAGTAGATGAATTGCTCATCAACCGTGTTATCAACATGGTCCTGTGTACTTACTTTAGATATTATATTTACAAAAATGTAGAGAAAATGTATAAATATGTAGTTAGGGAAAATAGAAGATTACCATTAATATGCACATGAAATTAATACATTAATAACTGATATATTTCCTTTTCCCTTGGGGCAATGTTCTGAGTTAAACAGATAAATAATAGCTTAAAAGAAAGCGTGGAGAGTGATCTTAGTTGCCTCGTAGATATTTAATATCTATAAATCTGACTCCATGTGTTTGTGTTAGCTAAGCAAGTTCAACCAGGGCCTCGCGGGCGTGAACTCTGGATCCGCCAGGTAGCTAGCCTGGACCCTCCGAGCCACACTAAGTATGTAATATGTACAGGCTAACCTGTCATCACGGAATATGCATGCAAAAGCCGTGTGAGAATCTATGAGCGTCGGCCCGCCCCTACGAGCAGAAATGTCTCCAGAGACTGAACTGAATAATAGGGTTGAAGAATAAGGTATGCCCAAGAGTGGGCTGAACTTTGCTCCTTTTGCCGAATTGCAAAACAGAAAACCCTTCCTGAGCCGGCTGAGGTGCCCCGCTGCGGGTAGCCAAGTCTCAGTGATTACACCTGAAGCCTGGAATAGCTTGCTAGCAAAGGGTGTGTGTGTGTCTTATATAAACAGACTACTAGTGAATGCAATTAACGAGGTAGCAAGCATCACCCGAAACTCTCCTACGGAGGTTTACCGGGAATAACTGTAGCGGACTCAGACGGAACACCGTATACAATCAAATTACATTTAATTCCAGTTTGAAGAGCATAAGAATACAACACTACAACCGGAAATACAAGTTACATACCCAAAATAGTTCACGTTCTGAAATCCTTCAGCCTACCAAAAACTACAATTATCCTAGTGATCTAAACACACAGCTAGGGCAAAATGCTTGCCCGGAGAATCGGTGTACGATTAGAACTCAACTCACAAAAATAACAACAGAGCAATTTAACCTTTGCACCCAGGTGATCCCCAAACTCCTCCCCCGTTGCATGACAAATGGTGATCACTTCACTTGGCTAGGGTTAGAACAAACAGGCTTGGCATACATAATTAACAGGCCCCACATACATAACTAAATCATGCACAGTCTTGCTGGCGCTAGCCTTGGTATCAACAATAGAACAGTGTTATAACATTTACATGAAACTGAAATGTCCCCTCCGAGGGGGAAAAACATACATTTCCTGTGGAACCGCCGTACTGGCGCAAATACCATTACAAAAGAACGGGCCTCACACATTTACATGATATTGAACTGTCCCACCCCAGGGGGGGGGGAACAAACACTTTACTGTGGAACCTCCAGCATTCTGGCCAGCCAACAAGAATAGTTATCTGTAAAGAAAAACATGCCTTGTGCAACCCAATGTGGAGAGTCATTATTTGGTCCTGTGAACAACATTAATTTCCCACTACAAAAACACGAGTTGATCAAGGTAATGTGGGGACATGTTCAAGGTCTACAGTTAGCACAAGGTGCTAAAATGGAAGAAATATCAACTGTGTTACTTGTCAACTGTGATACCCATCAAGTGTAACACAGTTAACAGGGATTAACACGGTTGACAATGTTGACTGGGTTTCTTGTCATAGTTTATGCTTAAATTGATTATTGTTGATAAAAACATTAATTAACTATTATTATTACACAGGAATGACATGGTCAAATATGAACAAGTGTAATTACATAGTAATAGTTATTTACTATTATAAAACATGTGATTCATATTAAGGGATTAATTTAACTAATCTAAACACTATTATATTATCTATACAGTGAACCCTCATTTTTCGCTGGGGTTACGTTCCAAAAAGAACCTGCGATAGGCGAAATCCGCAGAGTAGTAACCTTTATTTTTTTACAATAAAAGTACTGTATAAACGTTTTTTTTACAAATAACTACTGTACTGTAAAATAAGAATTTTAATCATCAATACGAACTGAAGGCTTCAAATTGCGGAGATCAGCACAGCCCCACCGCAACCCGAGTCATTGGATTAAAACGGGAGAAAATGAAAAATGATTATGAAAAAAAACGCAGAACGTTTTGTCGACATTATGGGTTTTAGAGAAACTTGTAATTGCAAGAGAATTTGCAAACTTAAATTTGGCAAGCTGTTTTACGCAACGTTATTGACACACAGGTAGAAAAGAAGCGGAGAGACTGTTTAGCCAATCAGAATGCAGAACACAATGCACGAAGCAAATCCGCGAAGCAGCGAGACCGTGAAAGGTGAACCACGATATAGCGAGGGTTCACTGTATATTACACTGAATAAATCATTACAATCCAACTAGACTTTACTACATATGAATAAAGGAGCATTCCATAGCTTTTCAGCAAAATCTATATTATCTCCATAAATATGCATGTATCAACAAACAAGGATGGTTAATTTTTATATGATTTCATGGTTTGGAATGGTGGGTTTCTGCCATTTATTTAATGTGATCTATTTTCAAGCAAGGTTGAAAAAATATAAAGTGCTCTTAATCTTTTTAAGGGAAATGAGGTTATCTGCTGCTGAGAATCAGCGCCAGTACAGGGCTCGGCATGATGCTGATCCTGAGAGAAGGGCTGCGTATTTACAGAAACAGAGAGAGACGTGGCACGAGGACAAAAAGCTAGGAAAGGTGAAGACAGTGAAAGATTTAAGTGAGAGGGAGAAGAGAAGGAAACAAGCATATTAGAGAAAAGCCCAACACCAGTCCAGAGAGAGAAAGCAAGTGATAGAGAATCAGGTTACTCCACCCCTAAGTCCTGAAGTTGATCCACAGCCTCAGATGTCAAGGTAGAGATGTTGTGAACAACATGCAGAAAATAGTTTAAATAATAGATCTGATTATGAAATTATGGTGAAATGACCAGAGTAATTGCTGGTCATCCTTATTCTGGCCAGTGAGCATAAATAAAAACACATGATCAATGAAGTAATGCTTTGTGTATCATTTAAGACAGAGAATTGCTGGAAGGAAGAAAGTCCAGAGAAGGGAGTCAAAATTGTACAGGGAGATTCAGGCTTTGAAGGAATCACTCAAACAACAGAAAAGACAAACAGACAAATACAGAAAAAGATATGCGAGACTACAGAAAGATTCAGACTCACCCAGATCAAAAACCAAGCGCCTTTTAGGTTTCCTGTGCCTAGAGAAGTGCACAGAATGTTAGTTTTCCACCATGCCCTAGTCAGCAACATCCGCAAAAAGTATGCCTCTACCAAAAACAAGAAATCTAGACAGGTAATTGCAGCTGTAGTGTCAGGACAAATTTTGAAAAAAAAGTAAAAAAAAGAATTCAGGAGACTAGCAACTTCGAGAAAACAGCAGAACCACTGTGAGATATCCATAATCTCCAACAAGATGAATTACAGATCACTATGTTTTAAACAGCATGACAAAGTTATGTCCTTCTGGACAAGGGATGACAACAGTCGCCTAACAGCTGGAAAATCGCAAACAATAACAAGAGGAAAGATAAAGAAAAGGTTCCTAAATGACACCATGAAAAACCTGCATAGGAAATTCCTCATTGAGAGCCCCAACAACAGCATTTCCTACACTTTGTTCTGCCGTATGCGGCCCTTCTGGGTGGTCCAGCCATCCATTGCAGACAGAGAGACCTGCCTCTGCAAGGTACATAAGAATCTCTGTTTTCTTGTAGAAAAGCTACATTCTCTCCGACTCATTGGAAGCACTGACTTGGCGAAAATGGCAGAGTCAATATGCTGTGACTCAAACTTGAAGGACTGCATGTACAATGAATGTCCCAACTGCAAAGTTAGAGACTTTCCAGTTGCAACTGAGGAGGATTTGCAAGCAAGAGTTTCTTTAACACAGTGGACAACAGAGAATATACTCAGAGAGAAGAAGAACAAGGAAGGTGAAAAGGAGAAAGTGTCTGTCAAAACAACAGTGAAAAAGAAGACAGAGACGACGTTGGAGAACCTGCTAGAGCTTTTCCAGTCCCAACTTAAAAACTTCAGAAGACACCTCTTTAACATAAAACGGCAATTCACCTACCACCAGGAACTAAGGAGAAGTATGAAAGATCATGAATGCTTAATTCATGTTGATTTCTCAGAGAACTATGTTTGTAAGTACTCCTCTGAAATACAACCTGTACACTTCGCTTCAAACCAGCAGCAGGCAACACTTCACACTGGAGTTCTACATGTTGGTGGAGTGGAAGAACATGTGTGATTTGGCACAATCAGCTCATTAAAAGAGAAAGGCCCAGCAGCCATATGGACTCATCTTTCCCCAATCCTCAATCTGGTTAAGGCTTCCTATCCCAATGTGACTGTGGTGCATTTCTTCAGCGATGGGCCATGCACACAATACAGGCAAAAAGGCAATTTCTATCTGTTTTGCACTAAGCTGCAGCAATATGGCTTCCAAGCAGGCACCTGGAACTTTGAGGCGAGCCATGGCAAGGGTGCTCCAGATGGAGTTGGAGGCCTCCTCGAAAGGACTGCTGACCAACTAGTCAGCCATGGGAAAAACATCCCGAATGCTGAGCTCTTCTTCAATGTACTGGTGGATGCACAGACCTCAGTAAAACTGTTCTACATAAATGAGAATAATGTAGATGAAGCCACAAAGAATATGCCACATAGTCTCCCGGTGGTACCATCAACTATGCGCATTCACCAAGTGGTAACAGTTACCCCAAGAAAAATCAGATGTGAGCTGCCTTTGCTCAACGAGACAGGCCCTGGAGTGTCAATGTGATGACACCGAAAGGTTTACCTTTGAGGTTCAGGCAACAGCACCCACACAGAAGAATAACAGTGAAGACCTGCCTGAAATTTCTTGGCAAAACTCAGACATTGTTGGCCAGTGGTGTTCTCTCAAATATGATGATGATATTTATCCTGGCATTATTCAAGAGGTGACTGAAACGCATGTCGAAGTCAAATGTATGCACCGGATTGGAGTCAACCGCTTTTTCTGGCCAACACGGAATGATGTCCTATGGTATTTGCATGATGAATCATCAGGATGATTCCTCCTCCAGCTTTTGTGACCTCACGTCGAGATCATGTGGAGATCGACGGAGACATATTGTCCAAGATCTCAGAAATGGGAACTGTCGGAAATCAAAAGGAACACGAAAGGACAAAAGAAACTGAAAGATGAAATAGACTAAGTAGGATGAGTTCGAAAGGACTGTTTTGTGAATGAGACTAATATAGTATTAACAGCATGTTTAAAAGTTGATGTTTGTATAGTCCATTGTTTCAAGAGAGATAATGAATTCCTTGTTCAATGATTGCATCTGACACTTGTCAATTTAAAAAGGTTTTATTTTATAGAAAGGTACATTTTGTTATTTTATCTTTCAATTGGGTTATTTTATCTGTCAATTGTGTTATTTTATCTGTCAATTGTGTTATGTGGGATTTTTGTGTCATAAATCTTTAAGTGTCGGCTAAAATGTAAGAAAATGATCGGGGGACGGAGATGAAAATGACTGTTTTGTGATTGAGACTAATTTAGTATTAACAGCATTTTGTAAAGTTGATGTTTGTTTTCACCATTGTTTCAAGAGAGTTAATTAATTACTTTTTGCTGACACTTGTCAAAATAAAAAGGTATTATTTTAAAGAAAGGTTTCTCTTTTTCTCATAATGCACCCTGTCAACCGTGTTACGCCTGTCAACTGTGTTACTTTATCTGTCAACTGTGTTACGTGTAATTTTGTGTCATAAATCTTTAAATGTAGGCTAAAATGTAATATAAATCATAAAAAGGATATCTCTAGAGTGAACAGTATTACATAAAGATGTTTAATAACTCTAAATTCAGTGTAATGGAGAATTATGTTGAAAAAATATCTATCCTTGATGATAGTATACCAAAGAATATCCGTTATTCAGTTTAAAATTAATATTTTTTAAATCAGTTAGACAGACAACCTCAAAACCCCGGGTGAATAGACTCAAGAACTTTCAAACAAATGTTCTATCATATGTGTAGTACTTCATTTGTCTTCTATGACACCAATTTTGTCTGTAACACAGTTGACAAAACAATAAATAGAATATTTATTTTCATTTAAATATTTAAAAAGTAATTTGAGCTTCAGCTTGGCAACCAATGAATTTAGAACAATATGGGGGTACATGGAAATAACTAGATTATTTTGCAGAAAAGCACACTGATTTCTTAATTTTTTTGCTGATCTGAAATGTACCCCTAATTAGAGAATGACCCATAGATATCGTTCATATCAGCTGGGGCGACAGTCCAGTCAAAGCTTTTTGTCTATTCTTTTGCATATACATTTTCTTCCTTTTTAAATTAACTTCCGGGTCAGCGCTTTCGCAGCTTCAGGTTTTGGCGGGGTGGCGACGTTGGTGGGTTATCAGTAGATGGTGAATAAGGGTGTGAAATGGAGGAGGACCTCCAGGAATTCCTCATCACCAGAGCGGTGGCCCAAGACCAGATTGATCTCATGAAGAGAGATAAGGTGGGTAGGAAATGCACTAAACAGAAAGTTATTTGCCGTGTCATCAAACCTGTAGCAAAATCTAAGTATGATATAAATGCAGTGCAGGAAAGCGTCCTAGAATTCCAGCAGAAACCTAGCTAAATGATAGCTTGCTCAAGTGTTTAGCGCTCGTTTTATATCCGAATGTAAGATTATGTAAGTAAGGTAGACTTGTATCTGTAACGCTTTCTGTCAATTGTAATCTTAATACAATTGTGAACCATCCTGCTTAGTTATAAGCGTCATAAATACGGGGACAGACAAAAACGTCACTAGTTTCGAAAGTATGAAAACCAAATGAGCTCTAGCAGCTAAGCTGGTCGGTGGTAGAAAATGTATTATTCTAGCTAGCGGCAAATCACCAAGAGAAATATCTATTTTCGCCCATAATTTCAGACAGATTATGAGTCTTGCATGCATTGCGACGAAATTGTCGTAGAACGTTAACGTCTCCTCGCAATCACATTTCTTTCATGGTATGACTCTGGCACCATGGTTGATTAACCAATAAGAAATGTAGGTTCAGTTAACAGGTTTCAATGGAATTCAATTCAAGGGAACAAGTAGCATATGCAGGGCCGTTTGTAGCACCGGGGCTGACACGTTCGCTGGCAACACTATATTA
The DNA here is from genome assembly GCA_016801145.1 of Umbra pygmaea. NCBI lineage: Eukaryota > Metazoa > Chordata > Actinopteri > Esociformes > Umbridae > Umbra > Umbra pygmaea. The sequence goes on from JACXGM010005158.1 coordinate 22,164, forward strand.
TACCGGCAACATAAACTCAGATTTTACTTTTCAAAATAATAG
>JACXGM010005158.1:22305-35926 GCA_016801145.1 Umbra pygmaea
CCGAACTGAAAGCACCTGTTCCGAGAACAGCATAGATATGCCTAGAGGACTCCAGCTCTGTGTCCTCCTGTGCACCATGGCAAAACAATATGAAAGTCAGTACTCTGGGGAGTCAGAGCGCCTCCTGCCCTCCTCCCTGGGGGCCGATGTGACAGAATCCCCCCCCTCACGATCGGCTCCAGCCGAAGATCCAGAAGGCCGAGACCGTGGGCGGCCCCTTGGTGGAGGACCAGGACGGTCAGGACGCCGGCGATGAAAGTCCCAACACAGCGACGGGTCCAGAACGTCCCGGGCGGCGACCCAGCTGCGCTCCTCCGCCCCGTATCCCTCCCAGTCGACAAGATATTGCAACCGCCCTCTACGTCTCCTGGAATCCACAAGGGCGCGGACAGAATAGGCCGGCTCACCGTCGATAGTCAGAGGGGGGGGGGCGCGGCTGGGAGAGCATCATCGTCCAACGGACCCGGTACCGCCATCCTGAGGAGGGAAACATGAAAGGTGGGTGAGTATCTGATATGTTGGGGCAGCTGCAAGGTATAGGACACCTCGTTCACTTTGCGGATGATGGGAAACGGGCCTATGTAACGGGGAGACAACTTCCGACAAGGTGTGCCCAGCGCCATGTCCCGGGTGGATACCCAGACGCGGTCCCCAACCTGGAAGTCCGGCGCTGTCGAGCGATGCCTGTCTGCCTGCCGGCAGTGTCGTCGGACCGCGCGTTGCAGACGCGTATGTGCCGCAGCCCACAGTCGCTCCGCACGACAGAACCAGTCATCCACCGCTGGTATCTGATCAGGGTCGGGATGCCAGGGCGCCAATGGGGGCTGGAAACCTAGGACACATTGGAAAGGTGTTAACTGTGTCGCAGTGTGTCGGAGGGAATTTTGGGCGTACTCTGCCCAGGGGAGGATGTCCGCCCAGTCTCCCTGGCTGTCATGGCAATACGACCTAAGGAACCGCCCGATCTCCTGATTGGTCCTCTCAGTCTGCCCGTTCGTCTGCGGGTGGTATCCGGACGTGAGGCTGACAGCGACTCCCAGCCTCCTCATGAAAGATCTCCATACCCTGGACGTAAACTGGGGTCCACGGTCCGACAACACGTCCTCTGGTATGCCATAATGACGGAAGACATGGTTAAACAAAGCCTCCGCCGTTTGAAGGGCGGTGGGTAGCCCAGGGAAAGGAATTAGTCGGCAGGCCTTGGAAAACCTGTCCACAGCAACCAATACAGTAGTGCATCCTCTGGATACCGGAAGATCAGTCAGAAAATCAACACAGATATGGGACCAGGGACGTTGCGGGATAGGAAGGGGAAGGAGCTTACCAAACGGTTTGTGACGCGGACTGGTGCACTGGGCACAGGTGGCACAAGACGACACATACCTACGGACCTCCCTCTCCATCCCCGGCCACCAGTACTTCTCTCGGATTGCCTGGAGTGTCTGTCAGTACGCGTGTAGAAATGAACAGGAGACAGGCGCAGGATACTCTTCAGGATAATTTAAAAATAGAATATACAAAATAAAGCCTCTGTCAAGACAGACTCAGGGAATATGACGCATAACCAAAACGAGAACAGACAATGTGTGATTCCCAACCACTGTTTATATACCCATCCCCACCCTGCCTGTAATCAGGCCGAACTGAAAGCACCTGTTCCGAGAACAGCATAGATATGCCTAGAGGACTCTAGCTCTGTGTCCTCCTGTGCACCATGGCAAAACAATATGAAAGTCAGTACTCTGGGGAGTCAGAGCGCCTCCTGCCCTCCTCCCTGGGGGCCGATGTGACAATAGCTCTTGAAATTCATTACAATAAGCGTTGTTAATTCAGTGCATAGATAGTTAGTGCGTCTATGTTCATGTGTTGCTAAAATGTGTATATTGTTGGATAAAACAGACTAGTGAATGTTTTCATATGTTATTGTGTTTTCACGTGATACACTGTTAATATATTCAACCAATATTCTGTGTACAAAATATTTGTTACTTTTTGTAATAAAATATTGTTTGTGAAAACATGTTGAATGATTTTTATCACATACTCTTATTGTTTCTTTACACACAATACAATTGCATTTGGTTACAATTCAATAGCTTTGTAATGAATTTACAATGATTATTGCAATGAATTTTAATGAGCGCTATTATTCTGAAAGGAAAAAAATCTGAGTTTGTATTGCCGAGATGATATAGTGTTGCCGGTGGTAAAAACGGCCCTGAGCATATGTGCCTATTTGATGCCCTGACCAAAAACAAATGCTAAATTGATGCTGTTTGATATGTGAATCTAAAAGGATGATCATTAAAATTGTAAAGTTAAGATGAGTTTTATATGAATTTCAGAATGCCAATTTTTCACTCCTAGAACCACTGTTGTAGTTTTTAGTTTTTAATCAATATGAATGGCAGTGGATTAACAATGTTATTATTAGGTGGTTTTCAAAACATAGGGTGGCTTTGATTTAAAGCCTATACTTTTACACAGCAGCCATTTTGACATAATATGAAAGGTTAGGCACAGGTGTTACTTCAATGAGTGAGGCCTCTGGTTAAAATAAGTGTAGCTGAATTGGATACTTGATTAATGTCATGACTTTACGTCGGTGCTTACCCATTGTTTCCATGTTAGTGGCATGGAATGTGAACATGAACCTCATGAATGATTAAGTGAAACACCACTCACACTAATTAACTAGGCTAATGGTTCATGGCTACTCACCATATGTTGTTGTATGTTTGAGTTTCTTATGTTCCAAGTCATTTTATAACTCCTTTTCTCCAACATTTTTTGCTTGCAGATTGACAAGGCAGTGCTTAAACTGATGACAGATGAACAACTTGCGCGATACATACCAACCTACGGCGATCAACTCGCTGTTATCTCTTTTTGTCATCAGGTGCCATACACCTAATAGAGAGGCTGTCTTACAGAGGATAAAAGGGAAGATAGAGGATAGGAAGATGGCTTTTTTTACATCAAAATCTCATGGATTGTCAAGAAAACACAACAAAAATGCAGAGAAAGCGGTGAGAACGAGGCATGGTGGTGGGGCAAGATACACCACGGTTCATAAAGGAACTACTGTCAAGCAGGTGTTGGAAACCGGAAAACAGCTGTTTTTTCCAAATGGATTGTCGACCAAGGGGCCACAACATAATTTTGATTTTGAGGTGTGTGACTTCAAAAGGAATTCCATTTCAATGGAAGAGACCGTGGGCATGTTGTATGAGTCAACAAAGTTGATGCTTCTCCGTTTTTACATTTGCACGAAGGCCACATTCTCAGATCAATCTTCTGTGGAGGAGGAAAGTGATTCCTCGACTGAAGATAGAGACGATCTACACACAGAGGTTTGTTACTGTTACTCATTCTTGTTCCCATGGACAGTTTATGGTGACCTCAAAAAATGGGGTCAAATAACATTGAATTCCACTTTAGCAGTTGTCTTCTGGTGTTTGTATAGCCCTTGCACATTTTTATTTTGAAGTAATTTTTTGCGAGGTTTAAAGAATTTTGTGTTTGTTGCAGAATCTGCATGCCATTGCTTCAGACCCAGGAACATCTGACTCATCCATTAACATTCCCAGTGATAGGCAAGAAGAGACCGACTCCATTATTAATGTTGATGACACTGCTTCAGAGCAGTCTTCTGATTTGGACATAGAAGTGACAAGCCCGAGGAGAGTCAAGGATTCCAATGCAGCATCCGACTCAGATACAGTAGAGTGGCATTCAGACTATGAGCCTGCTACGGCTTCAGATGAAGAGGTGACAGTCCAAATTAGACCTTCAGATGTCTTACAGGTAATTGTGTTTGTTTTGCCAGGTTCTGTAATTTCGAGGTTTTGAAAGTTTTGTTATTTCTAGTTTGTGAATTATGAATAAAATTGAATGTTGGGGAAAAATGCAGTGTCAAGGTTTTTGGACCTGAAACATGCTGCAAATCCTCATAATGACCCTTGTTGTGTTCTGTGTTGGCCTTCCAGTCAAGAGAACTACAGCCGATTGCACCAGCATCACCTGAAGCGCTTCTGTCATCATCAGCTGCCAGCTCTGGACCCACTGAGGGTTTTCGTCGAGCATCAATTCGCAGAATTAAGGTGGTCGAAGATGTTATGTCTGTGTTTATGGACAATAGTATAATGAATGTACTTTTAAAGATGGACTTTGTTAATGAAAATGCAGTTGATGATTCAGGGGTTTCACGGGAGGTTTACACTGCATTCTGGGAGATGTTTCTTCAGCGGTGTGATGGGGAAACTGAGAGGGTCCCAAAGCTGAGGCCTGATTACTGTCAGTGTGAATGGCAAGCAGTTGGATGTGTATGGGTGAAAGGGCTACTAGATCTTGGTGTAATGCCAGTGATGCTTTCAAAGGCTTTCATTTTAGCGTGCATACATGGTATGGATTCAGTAGATGTAGACATACTCATTATGTCCTTTCTCAACTATCTACCTCCAGTTGAGAGGGCAGCAGTGGAAAGGGCACTTGATGGGAAGATGAAGGAAGATGATGAAGATGATTTACTTGAATTTTTCTCATGAATGGGCTTGCATTCTCTTCCGCCAAAAGAAAATATGAGAACAGCCATTGAAACCATGGCTCACAAAGTTATTCTGCAGGAACCGAAATTTGTCAGAGATAGCTTCAGTACAGTTATGATGGCTGTACAGCAAAACCTTACAGACAAAGAAAGTGTGTTGGCTCTGTATGAGTCCAAAAAGGCCACAGGCAAGCGAGTAGTGCAATTGTTGGAGACAACAAATGTTGTCTTAAGTCAGAGAGAACAAACCGTGTTCAGTTATCTCCAGCGTTATGTTAAAAATGCTGACCAAACAAAGGTGGAAAAATGCCTACGCTTCTGCACAGGGTGATGGTTTCCTTTAATGTTGAAACTGGACTCAACAGAAGGCCCATTGGGCACACATGTGGTGCTACCCTTGAGGTACCTTGCACGTATAGCTCTTTCCCTGAATTCAGGACAGAGTTTGATAACGTCCTGTCAAGTAATTACTTTAAAATGAATATAATCTAAAAGAGAGCAGTGTACACTACAGAGCAGATTATTTTGTATGACGGCCTATTTTATTTAATATCTTTATTTTCTTTATGTATTTGTTTCACTTTATTTGTTTATTATTAATTTTAGAGCAGTAGTAATGGCCTCTCTTAGGTGCATATACAAGTTAACAGCCTGATAAGGATCCTCAGGTAGATGCAGATGTAATTCGACCATGAAATCAATACAGAGTGAATAAACATCTCGATCACAGGAAATGGGCTCCCGAAAGATGCACTCTGTCTTGCACACATCAAGATGTTCACTCTGAACAGGACAAAGGTGGTCTCTAACATTATAAAGCTCTGGCACGGCATACATGATATTAGGCCAGCCACTAGGGACATTAAGATTTCTTGATGGCCTGATGGTATGGGCGTTCCAGGTCTGTGCTGTGTCATCTAATTCATCCTGGTGAAACAAATGGTGACAATTAGGAAGGATAGCAGTATAGTTAATCTGCCAGCCCATAGAGCCACTAACCCCCAAAATACATACCACACCACAAGTTTTTAGAAACAAACTGTTAAGAATGAAGTTGAGAAACGGACACTGTTTCCCTATTTAGTTGAAAGTATTTACGCATATCTATGTTTGTGACAAATATCCTTGCATCTATAACATCCACTTGGGTGAATCAGGAAAATATTGGGGGTGATCTGACAGGTAAATGGCATGTGTAGTAAAACCCATGAAATGTGAATAACTAAATGGTCGGATTTTACAATTTATGACCAGTTTGTAAGACATGAACAGCCTCAAAAATAAAACAAATTCAGTCTTTCCTGGTTAAGGAATATTTGTGTTTCTCTCTGGCAAGTAGGTTAGGCCTATTGGCAGTGTAGGGTTTAACGCATTACAAAAGTAGGCTAATGCAGATTACATGTTGCTGTAACACACTAATAGTAAGGCATTATCAATAAATGTAGTATGTGGTTACTTCTGTAACTCTTTTGGTAGAATTCAATATGAAGCCATGCACATCACAAAGACTAGGTTACATGCATTGCCCACATCTCACCTCCGACTGACTCACCTGAATAAGTCCCATGCAGCAGAACTGGATGAGACTTTTGTCCAAGAATCTCCCATCGTAGTGCCCATTGTCCTTGAGCTCTCCAAATAGTGCAATCCAGAACTCTGCGCACTGCCGGCGAAGAAACCCTCACCAGTATTCAATCCTTTGATTGGCGGTGCTTGCACCCTCCAAGTAACTGTTCAGAGTGTCGTCCGGCTGGGTGGGGACGAGGAAACGCTGAAAAGCACCCACATGGCCGTTTTTGGTTCCCAGGTTACCTCGGACAACCCTGGGACAGCCCCGTAGACGATATACAGACTCCAGGTATTATCCCCCAATCAACCTAGGATTGCTGCTGGTGGTGTAGGATAAACTTTATCAGCCAGATAAACTTTCTGGAGAAGCCATCGATGCAGCCATTGATACATATACCATATGGCTTAAGTTTATCGTAGCTGTCCACATCCCAAATAAAATTTGGGCCTCTGGAAAAGTACAGGCGACGCCGGAGACGTCGCGCCTGCCTTTGACTAACACCTCTGTGGTCCAGCTCCATCAGAACCAACCGCACGTCCTCTTTCCTCACCCGTAGTCCGTGTTGGTGACACTTCTCATACATCCAGCGGTAGCCATGAAGCTGGCCCGAATGTTGTAGCTGATCATGGATGAAGTCCACCAGGACACCCAAATCGGCGTATGTTCTACGGTTGAGCCCTAGTTCCGCGATCTGCCTCTTGAGGTGTCTGAGGCTGATGTGGTAACCATGCCTAATTTCCAAGGCCGACTGAATATCTGTGTATTTGAGCCCCATCTCAAAATAATGTGTAATTTGTCGATCCATGTTAGAACAGCGCTGGCCTCGTCAATGTCACGTCTCTCTCGACGACCATTGACCAATCGAAACTTCGTAACCTAGCAACAATAAATATTTGACGAAGCCCTCTGAAAATTAGGCTGAGGATGCTGTCAGCGCGAAAATACGCAATTGGTGGGCACAGTGCCTTATCCTAACAAACTTAAGTGGCCTATACTAATTCTGAAATCACTTTCAGCGTAGTTTCATTGACACCGAAGTTAACACTGACACCGAAGTTAAACACCTTAACAGTAGCCTACATTTTTCGCGTATAGCCAGAGCCCGTTTACTCTAGTATATTTTTGCACTTGTTTGCCTCATGCTGGTAAAATAAGGAACTGCAACCTAAATTCAGTGGCAAAGCTCTCCGTAGACTGCTCTAGCAGTTCTCATACACATTTCAAGATTTGCAAGATCTCGCAAAACAAAGTCAAGATCTTGCAAATGAAACTCGAGATCTGGCAAAACAAAGTCAAGATCTCACAAATTAAACTCGAGATCTCGCAAAACAAAGTTAAGATCTCGCAAAAGTATAGTCAGTGTTTGTCCCCAGTACATGTTTTTTCTTTCTACTTTTTTTTGTTCTTCGTTTATTTTTTCTCCTCCATGTCACTTTGGGGGCTCCGTAGTGCCCTGCACTTAAAAAAACAAACAAAACATGCATTACAACAACAATGCAAGGGTTGGGACAAAAGCATCCACAATCACACACAGTTCAAACAAGCTCCATTTTAATTGTAAAGAATGCTAATTTAATGAACGTCATTGAACAAACACAAAATACTCACATAAACAACCATTATTTGCGGGTCTGCGTGACTTAGTGGGCTAAGTCGCTGCCTTGCAGGACAAGCTACGTCATAGTGGTTCAAGCCTAAATTTGGCTTTTTATGATTTAACTTGGAACACTCAACATGAAGCAGCGCAAATTGGCATAGATTTGGGATAGATCTAGGATCTATCTATTTCGAATGAGGGAAATTATATAGGGGATTATTTATCTTGCCACATCCCTCTACTGACTTCTTTTGAGTGAGCGCCTGTAAATTAAATTGCGGAAGTACAGATGGTGAGTGTAATCATATCAATCATGAGCTGACTAAAGGCTTCTAAGTTAGATGAGCAGTGTGAAAAGAATCAGCTGGCTTGGCAACATGTGGTTGGAAAAAAACATGTGAGCATGTGTGTCATTCTGTACCACACTGATGTACAGTCATAGAAATAGAATGGATAGAAAGGCCATTCGAATTCAAATCAATGTAGCAGAATGGTCAGAGCGGCAGCCATTTTTGTGTACCATTCCATTGCAAAGATCTAGCGGCCTACTTCTGCATTAAACTGATTTGCTTGTTGTCACCGTAACAACTAATAACAATCGCCATTTTGTTGTGTACTAATCGAATCTATCATTTCTATTTCTAGGTGTACAGTGCTGCCATTTGTCTTCATGTGCCCGTCTGTTGGTGGATGTTTATCGACATGCTCCCCAGCCAGCAATGACATATGGGGCCCAGATGAGGGCTTCATGGGCGGCAAATGTGGGCCCCATTATGGGCTTGCACCCGGGATCCACATTGGGGCAAGCCGTGGAAGCCCAGACATACTAAAGTGGGACCTGTAAGGGTACTGCATGGGTCTTAATTGGGCAATTCATGTCAGACCCATTTGGGCCCCACCTGCCCAAATGGGTCTAAAGTGGGCTTGCACCCGGGATCCAACCATGGCTACCCAGATGGGCTTTAAATGGGCACAGTAAGAGTCCTATGTGTGTCCTAACTGGGCAATTCATGCCAGATTCATTGGGGCCACACCTGCCTAAAGGGGTTTAAAGTGGGTTTGCACCCAGGATCCAGCCATGGATGCCCAGGTGGGCTTTAAAAGGGATCTATACGGGTTTTATGTGGGATCTTAACCGGGCAATTCATGACAGACCCATTTGTGCCCCACCGGCTTGCACCCAGGATCCACACGAGGGCCAGCCGTGGATGCCCAGGTGGGTTTTAAGTGGGACCTGTAAGGGTCTTATGTAGATCTTAACTGGGTAATTCATGTCAGACTCATTTGGGCCCCACCTGCCTAAAAGGGTTTAAAGTGGGCTTGCACCAGGATTCAACCGTGAATGCCCCTATGGGCTTAAAGTGGGCTCTGTAAGGTTCTTATGTGGGTTTTAACTGGGCAATTCATGCAAGGCTTATCGAAGCCTGACCATGCCAAATGGTTTAAGGAAACAATCTAAGAAAAACTAAAAACGAAGAATGAATATGAAAGTCCAAGATAAATAAAAGACACTTGACGCTTTTGAACTATATATAGAAATATATTGTTAAATTGAACAACAAAATTGATCTTTAAAAAACAATTTAAATGTCACAACATACAGGTAAACAAATCAAAAATATATTTAAAAAAAATCTCTAAAATAAAACATCTCTCCAAAAAAATACATGAATACAAAATACACTCATGGCGTCTGTGTGGTGGACGCTCCTTTTTCTCTTTGGGCTCTTGCAGCCCTCTCCCCTCCACGGTCACGTGCGCCGGTAAACCACTTCCCCAGCGCCATTTCCACTTCTTTGCGGTTCACATTTTGAGTGATTGCATTACTCTTCAGTGCACCTAAAAACAAAGGAGCATTAGTCAATTTAGCAAGGTTCTTTTTTGCTCTAACTTCAACACTTCAAATCATTCAGTCAAGTAAAACACATTTCTACATGTGCTAAGCTAAAATGTTTGCCCTAGGGTGACATTTATCAAGGAGTTTTATGCCTACCTATAACCCTTTTTCCATTGCATGTTAAAATTTAGCCTCAAATGCGCACCAGATTTGAGTGACATTAGAAACGATATTCCATGAATATATCAACACTCATGAATTCTCCCGAGGCGACCCCTTGGTATGCATTATTTTTAATGCGCCAAGTCGTTTTCTTACTAGTTGGTTACTAGTATTACTACTGTGTGCTAACTTACAGGCGCACTTTTCTGTCCCACAAACTACTGTATCATTTAACTTTGGATAAATAAAAGAAAGGCCAAAGACAAGTTTCATTGAGCAATTAAAAAAATGAATTTACAATAGAAAACTTCAAAAAGACGCAGATCTTTGAAGCACAGCTTGCCCATCCGTCCAGTCACATTGTACTGCAGTTGCAGTTCTGGCACCATTAGGAATTTCATCATCCTCCTGGTGGCATCTTCTAGTGAGGAACCCCCGATGTCTGCAACCATGGCAACCTTAAGAGTATACAGTAATAGAGCACAGTAAATTCAAAGAAAACACCATATTAAGTCAGTAAATATCATAAAATATTCTCTGTCCCCATTACAACCCCCCCCACCCCATATGAACTGGCTTACCATATTGTTCTACTAGACAACTCATCCTCAAAATATTCATCAATGACCAAGAGATGTTGCACTTATTCTACTGTCATTGTGTAAGTCAATAAATCGCTTTAAACCTGGCATCCTTATTTTTGGCATGTCAATAATAATTATAATAATAATAACTTTGTTAATTATATTGAAAAGTGTTAAACCAATTATGTGCATGATAGCATAAAATACCAGTTCCCTAAAACGAACAAGGTTACGGTCTATAGGTCATATTCATAATGCCAGTCTTCCCTTTTCAGCATAGAGCTTCACAGTCAAACTGCCTCAAGGTGGTGATCTACTACAGAATGACCATGACTATGTCCATGGGGAAATGAAGACATTTTTCATCAAGCATAATTTTGTGTAGAATCCACCCTCAATATTTTTGACTGGAAGTTATTTTGGCACTTTCCAGTAGGAGTGTGCCAAAAAGTCAATTATTAGATTAATCTTGATCCAAAACTTGACGATTCGATTAGGATTCTTAAACTCTTGATAATCGACTATATATGACAAACACGCGGAGCAAAAATAACAGGTGAAACCAAAGCATGCTGCCCGGATACTTGGCAGGGCAGACTGGGGTACTGGATGAGTACTGGAGTAGCTTATTATGTCTGTGCGGTGTTTAAAATGCGAGATTAGCGATTTAAAAAAAGTGATTCAGGCTGTAGGCTACATGGGGAAATGATTCTGAAAAGATATTGGTGTAGAATTGGGCTCATCACTGTTGCGTTGTGGTCTATTTGAAGGAAGAGGCAACTGACGAGCGAGTGATTCATTCCATAAACCTAAAAAACACTTCATTCATGGGGAATAAAATCTACTATTCCATAAGATTATGACTTCCATCATCCTTTGCCTTGACATGACCTACTTAAATATTAAGGCATGCAAAACCAAAAAAGCATTACGGTAACAACTTACAACACGCGACAGCACCTGACTCAATTAAATTCCATTCAAGTTTAGAGTGACGGCTGCACATTTCCTATAGAAACCTCAACATTTCATTTCATATAATTTTGCAGGGTAGTGAATGTTCAGCTCACCAGTTTCTTTGGGTGTGCATCTGATTGGTTTTGAGATAGATAGGCTGCTGCTAATGTCAATAGTTTTTTGTCAGATGATGAAACAAACGCTTTGCGGGCTGTCAATTTCTGAGCTTGTATTTGGGTATGCATCGTGGCGACGTATTTCATTTTCTCTGCAACATGATGGAAGGACAAAGTTCCAGCATTTGTGCTATTAGCAGAGACTCAGCACACACAACTCACGAGCCCCGCCTGCTCCCAAATGTTGCCCACGCATTGGCACAGTGTGTATCAAATCCTGACATCAACCCAACTTGCATGAAGATGAACCATTAGATTAGAGTATTCATAATAAAAGATGAGCTTTATAGGCCTTGGCCTCTACGAAGAATCAATGTTCTTATTTCTTTTGATAGGCTACCCAATTAGATTATTTGTTGGGAAAATATTAACATGTTGGATCTGTTTTTGGGCTTGGCTGATTATCTTCACGGACAATAATTAAGGCCGATATTTGGCATTTATAAGTTGATCGGTATAGATACGGTCCGCAAAATTGTATACGCTCCAAAAGCCTTGCTCCTGCCACCACCACATGCACCATATTGGGAAAAAACAATGCTGATTTGTCCATTGACTCCCGTGTTATAATAGGCATTTTTCCGAACGCAGAATTGAGGACCCACAGTGATATTTTCACTCAGCAAACCAACACCCCTGTTGTTGGGTTATTCGGTTTTTGGGGGATAACCTTAACAACAACAACAAAATATCACTGTGGGTCCTCAATCCTGCGTTGGGAAAAATAGCTCTTATACAGGGTTTCTGCAAGTTTTAGTAAGTCAAATTTAAAACCTTTTAAATACATTTTAAGACCACAAAGATGGAAATTTCAGACCTAGTTGGATTACAAAAAAAATCTAATCAAAAAAAAAAATTACTTTATTTCAGTTAATTCAGTCATTGAAAAAGCATTAATTTAATTTAGCGAAGCAATCATATCAGTAGCCATTCATACCCAACAATGTGTCAAATGCCCAAAACCTTAGGCCCAAATTTAAAATACAGTAGATTTCATCTCATATTTATATACATTACAATACACTATTAATAGCCTAATAGAGATTGAACAGCCTACTCCAACCGATGTAGAAGCTTGTGTTTCTCCGCTCTGGTGTGTGACTCCAGCCTCGTACCTGGAGCTGTGTAAAGTTTGTAACGGTGATCTAACGGTGATCTAGCCGTGTCTCGTTACAAGTACACTTTCACATTTTCCACACGTACAGTAGGCCTAGCCGAACTTTAACAAACTCCGAGGAGACGCAGACGTATTTTGCGGGCAGGTATTGCATTTATCACAGGATTTTTAGCTTTATCCATGTGCAATGCAAAATGTACTTTAGTTCCTAATTAACATTGACACTAAATATTCATGACTCCACTTTTTGGCTACGACTCGATACTTTTTCTTTCGGCGGCCAGCGTTTCTGGTAATGGGTAAAATTAGCGAGGGTAAAAAAATTTAAGACCTAACTAAATGAAATTTAAGACCTCGGATGAAAATCTGGCCATTTTTACGACATTTTAAGGCCTTAAATTTAACGTTCATAATTTTTGACTATTTAAGACTTTTTAAGACCCCGCGGGCATGTGGCGGGGGCGGGGCAAGGCTGTTGGGGCGTATACAATTTTGCTGACTGTAGCTATACAAGTATAATGGTCTTAATAACTTGTCTATTTAGCTAAGGATTTTTTTCTGATTTGCAATTAAGATTAGTCAATGCAGCAGTGAACTGATGTTCAAGTATACTTAAGTCTCTTCCGTATTAGGACTACATTTAGTTGAAAAATGTTGTAGCAGACATGGTTGATTTGTTATACATTTGCAAAGTTTTGAAGCAACCTGGCATGGGACATGAACTCTGCAAAGTTTAGTGATTCATTATGCATGGGAAGGATTTTGTCAGAAGAAAAAGAAAACACAGGAAAACTAGAGGATCTGGCCCCCAAAACCTTACCACTGCAGACATGAATTCAGGGTCTGAGAACTTCTCATTCATGGCAATAACGTCCTCAACGTTGGCCAGGGGGAAAACAGCGCCATCCGGTATTGCCATGACTGGCATGGAATCTTTTTTGAGCAGTGTGTTTAGCATCTGCCCATGCAGCTTCAGTATGTCCTTCACTTCTTCTAGCAATGTCACTAGTGTGATGAACATTGCTCTATCAATGTTTTGGGGGGCTAAACTTTGACCACGCAGTAACTGGGCTGC
>JACXGM010005159.1:0-35826 GCA_016801145.1 Umbra pygmaea
ATATCCCACAATAAACAGACAATAAACTGACACCAATGAACCTAATTGCCAACAGGGGCATCAGGTGAATGGGGGGGAGGGGGGTGAGAGGAACAGTGGTGTCAGAATGTTGAAAACACAACAAAACAGGCTTATCAGAAGTCAACCCCTTTTATCCACTTAGTTGATTTACAGAAATAGTACACTCTTTCATCAAAGACCTGACCAAGTTGGCTTCCAGCAAAAAATGGAACCACCTTGCTACTGTCCACTTAGCTTTTCATTCTCATGGAAGTGTGAAAATGCCAGTTCAACAAGAGTTCATCCATTGGACTGCAAAACAAGGGTAAAGAGCTCATGAACGAAGTGGTAATTCACTAAGCGGTGCAAAGTGGTAAAGCATTGACCAGCATGTTTTTGAAGGATGTCTGTGAGCACCATCAATCATACTGAACCTCCTGAGGTATTGCCAACACTGCAGGTTCAGGGGGAATTAGACATGAAAAATGGATATAAAACAAAAGAAAAAAGTATGACAGTGAACCTCTAGAACCTCCAATAGGCAAAATGTCATTAAATGACAGAAAGTGATACATATATAGAAAGACTGGAGTGATTTAATTAATTGAGTTTTCGTTTGGAATGCATGATGAAAAGAGAGAAAAAGTCTTTATCTGTTTCCAAATGAGGCCAGTTTTATTACCAAACATTTTATCTCCAAAATGATATCATCTACTACAGTCTTCTGATTGGCTAATTCTTTAAACATCATCACGTTGCTCCTTTTCAAATCTTTTGTTAATCCTCTAGCGCCAACAGGTCTGAGTTCTTCCAGAATATTCCTGCCCTATGCTGATAACCCGCCACATTTTTTAGCACTGTCCTTTCTTATTGCTTGCACCTAAACTTAATAGATGTACATTCCTTGCTCAAAATGTCTCTTTCCCTGTTACTCCTCTCTAATTTGATGGTTCAGATGTCACAAAAATGGCCTTTGAGGTCAGCGAATGTTTTCTCTCATTTCCCAAGCCTAAACAGACATGCATTCTAACGTGATCTCACAGAATTCTGTGAAATGAACACGGATACTTAAATTCTAAATCCGTGGCAGCTTCACGGAATCGCATGATGACGTAACAGAGTTTAAATAGGGGACAGTGGACGGGCATATAAACATGCGCCTCACATTCCAGAGATTGTGAGGCGCATGTTTAGATCCAGGTGGACACTTTGCTTGTATTTTGTTTTCTATTCCAGCACAATGCAGACATGTTGCAAATGTGCTTTTTGATCCTTTTTTCTTCACTGTCACCATGTTTACAAACAATACATTAAAACGTAATACATGTTACTATGTGGAGTTAACAGCAAGGTTTCTGAGTGGTTAAGGTTAGGGTAAGGGTTTGGGTAAGGCTTAGATCGATTTAACAGCAAGGTCTCACTGAATTCAGTGAAATCAACACGCCATCACTTTATGTGCCCCTCGCAGACTTTTCTGCGCTTCCGTGTATCTGCCACAGATTTTGGTCCCTGTTCATTTCACAGAATTTTCTACCAATCCATGAAATTGACACAGATTTTGGTCCATGTTTATTTCACAGAATTCTGTGAGATCAGGCTGTGCATTCCAATCTCCCACACATTAGACAAGATAGGCAGGAATCAAACAGCAACCAGCTTCTGTGATAAACATAATATTAAAGCATCCGTTTTGAAAAATAGATGGTCCCATCTTCTTTAGATTGATAAGGCCTTTCAAAAAACATCAAACACATTACGGCAATATACTTGTAAACATTTCAACAGGCTTCAACAGGTACTTGTAAACATTTCAACAGGCACTTCTGACTAAAACAAAGACACTTGCATGAACTACAATAACATTTGAACAAACACTAGTACATGGTATAACTATATTACTGTAATTTACTCCTACAATAGCAGCTCAGATAATTCATTTTTTAATTTGATAAAAGAGGATGTGTAATTATAAGTAATAATGTGTATCATAAATACACCCAGTGTCCAGTAGTAAGTAATGTAGAATAGAGGATTCACGAGAAACATTATAGCCAATACAGCACAGTTGGAAATGCTGGTCCTTATCCAAACAACCCATTGAATAAGAAAGTATATTTATGCTATATTGTGCCTCTGTTTTATTAGTGTGACACTCTGCTGAGTAATAACATTTTGTCAGAAAATGCAAACATGTTTCTTGGCAGTGACTTCCTGATGAAACCAATGTGGACTAAAGTCAAGTAAAACAGAACAGAAATATTGCCTAACTCAGTAAACTGAATTACAATTACACTTGTGATACAGACTGTGATTGCAGATGTATTAGATCACCACCATAACATGACATTACATTTTCAAATACACGTCTAAATACAGGTGATGATTTATGTGTAAATCCATAGATTATGGAGACACAATCTATATACATACAAATATATAAATAAAAAATGTGTTATAATAATAATGTTAAAATTAATAATTATAATTAATAATAATATTAATATGATTTCCCTATTTATTTATTTTTATGATCATTTTTTACAGTATTTATTTATTTATTTTTATATTAATTTATTTCAAATTATTTTATTTCTGTATATATTTATTTCTGTATTTCCACATCCTTAAGCTAATGAGGGGGTGGGAACCAAACCAAGAATTTGATACGGGGTTAGTTTGTAGGATACAGGATTTTTCCACCAATCCCAAAAAGAGCTACAATGTCACATAACATTGACCTTAAATTTTACAGAATTTTTGTGTAGATATTTTAGATTTACAATCAACAATCCATTGGTAGCTGGGATGAGTTTAAATTGGGGAAGACTAATTGCTGTTTCATCTAATGTGAAATCTACTTTCACTACATTTTCATATTTTTATTAGGATTGAGCACTAAAAACATGTTGTGTTTAGTCAAATTATCAATTAAGGGGAGAAGATATCAGAATTAAATGCCTGTGTAAATGTAGCCATGTGCCTTGACCCTTGGCCAAACATGTAGTGCCCTCTAGTGTACAAAACAACACCTACATACAGACATTAACTTTAGTAAATCCTCATACAACAGTAAGGCTCATACAATATTAAATTATAGAAACTGTGAACTAAAACCACGTAATGTGCTATATAGTACTGTTATGAAAAGATAAATACTTTAAAGTTAACAGGGATAATTTCCAAAACAATAATGTAGTAGTACTTTTTTGTGTCACTTTGAATAAAAAATGCAAACATTATTTAAAAGCACCAAATTAAGGATGTAATATTTAGGGAAGCGGACTGATCTATAGGGTGGATTGGCTCCAACCGGTGGACAGGCTTGGACTATATACTATTATTCTATTGCACTTATCTGTCTGGTATTGTCCTTGTGTTATGCACTTAATTACCACCAGCTGATCCTTGTCCCTAATTAGTGTGTGTAAAAGTGTACCCTGTGGTTCCCATTGTCTTTGTGTGTTAATGTATTGCTGTCGCCAGGATGGAGGGAGTAAGTAAAGCTATTATAGCATATTCTTTATTAGTGTGTATTTGTGACTTGCTATAAGAGACATGCTGTGTTCATTATTTACTATCTGTGTCTATGCAACATATTGGATGTAGGTGATAGTAATTCAGTATGGCTCATTATGCTCTTCTAGTGAACATAGAAGAAGTTAGCAAGATGTTTTCTACAAAGTCTAGTTAAGGAGTTCTCTAGAAAGGTAAAATGAAACAAAAAACAAATGGACTCCCTTGTCTTAATAATGAAATATTTAATCTGATGAAAGAGACACTTCTTTAAAAAGTTCATAAAAAAACAAGATAAATAGTGATAGGTATAGGTTCACTTCATTACATAATCAAGTAATCAAAGTGATCAGAAAGGCCAAAGCCAGTTTTTTAATAACAATTATCAACGAGGGAAAGGGTAATACAAAGTTGATATAAGAACAGATTAGGAATGTAATCGGAATTAGCCACATGCAGGCCCGGGGTGGGTAATCGGGAGAACCGGGAGAATTCCTGGTGGGCCGCTAGTTGTTGGGCCGGTGAGGTGGTTCGTGAAAAACTATTTTATAATCGCTATACTTCTTGCAATTTGGACTGGGCCACCTGCCTGTAGATGTGAGGTAGTGCGGCCCACTCTTTGAGCGCACCTCTCATTCTCACATTACACAGAAACACAAGAGCTGCTACGCTCCCACGGTCCACATCAAACGAGCCTTCAAAATAGAATTGGTCACCAGATCAGGAATGTCATTTAGTTTATTACATATTAAGTGGGTAAACGATAAGTATGTTAATAATGTTTATCTAAATTTTAATCACACCAACCTCTTTGCCAAAGAGTGGAATCACGAATGTTTACTCACTGCACGTGATTAATTTACCAGTAGTCTGTTCTCCTGAGTGCGCGCTACGGCAGAGAGATGAAGCAGACGCGTACCCAGAACAGTTGGAAAATGAGTTTTCAAAACGGTAAAGTAAATAGTTGCTGGTATTTCGGTCAGGTGTCTATCTAGCTCTACTGTCCTTCAGTAGTTAGACAGCATGCAAGAGCTCTGGTTATGTACTGTAGGCTACTGCAAAGTTACTGTATTACATGTAGCTACTGTAACTAGCTAACTGTGTAGCTCAAATGTATAGCCTAACTGTCAAAGTAGCTCATTTAACTTATTTAATAAGAGAAGAACGCTGTGCATCATTCATAACCATATAAATATAATTGTAATTTAGAGAAATTGCTTTAGAGAATAATAAGATAAACAGGGATACAAAACAGTTATGTTGAGGCAGGCTGCAATACTCGAACACCAAGATAGGAGTGCATATTATTATATTAAAAAACATGTTTTTCATTCATGCATATTTAACATTTCTGACAGGGCTGAGCCAGGCAGAAGCTATTGATTAGTGGATAAAGTAGGCCTAGGCTTTGACTTAAAGCCTACTGGAATGAAAGTAAAATCTCCTCAGAAATCTGTACTTTTGTAAAAGTCCTGTATTAACATTGCAGGTGTTAGTTTATCAATATCATTACCATCTACAAAAAGAGACATCTTACTTAAGTAATAATTTTGTACTGTAATGTCAACCTGGACCCAATCAGAGATAGAGAAGTGTCTGACAGAGGAAGAAGAGTGGCTGATGGAGGAAGATGAGTGCGTATGGGTGGTGGAAGTAGACTGAGAGGATGATCAAGAGCTGTAGTCTCAGATGAGATTAGGGCTACTATACTTCATCAGAATATAAGTGAGGTGTATTCCCCAAGATGACATAAGATGTGATGTGAATGGTAACCCTGTCTTCTGCATTTGAATTCTAAACAGTGGACAGGGGTCATTCTTGTTTTGTAAAGAAATAATCTGTTCTTAGTTTTGCTTAGGTTATTGTTTTATGATTGACAGTGTGCTTGGTGGGTGACAAATGTTGCTAGAGTTATGGAAGAATTAGTTGATTTAAGATGTATGAATAATTTTGGTAGTTTTTATGCATTTCGTTATGTGAAATTAACTGCTGTGCAACACTGAAAACTGGTTAGGGGAACTGTGTGTAGAGTTTTGAAAAAGAAACCTTGGAAATGGGTCCTAGCGATTGCGAAACAACAACATAAAAAAAGAAATGGTCAGTTTCTAACCTCATTCCTCAAACTTAACATTTACCTTATTTGGTCAAGACTGTATTTACTGTAGTCGTCTAATTACTGAGGATATTTTGTTTAATAGTGTTAGCATATACATTTAAGTTGTCTCTGTAAATAAATAAATAAATGAAATATGTACAGTAGGAAATAACACAAGTAAAGCGATTAGATTATTTGCAGTTACTATTTACTCCATCACAAAATGGGCTGGTGCATCATGAAACTCCCGGGCTGAAAATGTTTCCCACTCTGTCCCTGGCCACATGCCTAGAAAACAGTTAGAGTTGAACCTGAATGATAAATTAATACAAGATCCAGCACAAATAGCTATAGCTTTTAATAAATATTTTATGAATTCTGTCTATGAAATCGCACAGAATTTTCCCCTAACAACTGCAGATATTGTCAAAATAGATTAAAGTAAACCTTTTAGCATTCAACTTATCTCTGAAATTAAAACCCAGACAATTATTAATTCTCTTAAAATCTCAACAGAAAAATATATTTAGGGAATGGATTCTAAAATGCTTAAATCCCTGAAAGAATACCTAGCTTACCCTATCACACAAATTCTTAACCAGTCAGTATTAGAGGGGATATATCCAACTACCTGGAAGACTGTAATTGTAACTCCTATATTTAGGTCAAATGACCCTCTGAACCAGGGGTGTAGTGGTAAAAAAGAGCTGGGTAAACTATAAATTCTGTGATCAGGTGGACCACGACGCGATCACTGGTATGGTGGGCTACGGCCTACCGGTGTACAGTATGTGTATCCTGATGACATCGCTATAGGCTTTCATTTGATGGTACCAAGCATTGGTGTAGTGGTAAACAAAAAGGTGGGAAAACTATCAACTCTTCACAGTGATCATGTTAAAATTAAGAATCATCAATATCAACCATAACATATTACATTTTTAAACAAAGTAATTTCATTACTTTTAATACAGGTGGGCTATATAAATAGGGCCTTGTGTCCATTTTACACAAAATATGATACAGATGCATTTTAATTCACATTAGTTCATTCATCCCAAAAATGTTATTTGGACTTGACACCAATTTCACATAAAATACTATTTGAAAATGTTCATATTGAAATGTGTCATAATTTTATAATCTTTTTACCTCAATTGATCTGCAATGCAAATATGTATAGCAAAAGGCTGATGTGCATCAGTGTGGAAATACAGTAAGTTATGTGATAACAAACAGATCAAAGCATGTACATAACTATCAAATGTAAGCAATACTAGCCAATAACAACCAAATCGTTCATGTTTTTGTGGTAATTGTAAACTAGCACACTTGATTCAATAACCAGCTCATCTGCAGAATCAACATAGCACTTCGCTTTGTAAATCAAGGTTTGAAAGTGTCTTACTTCAATGGGATAGACAATGATATGAAGCCATATTATCAACAAAAAACATTATTTGCACAACCAAAGCACTAACCTCTCTCCTCTAGTGGTCTTCCTGAATGGCAGCCTGTCTCAGCACAACTTTGTTTTTATGAACCCTGTTTTTGTTATTAGTTATTCTAATTTGATAGTTTGGCTATGCATTTGAGCTACATTTAGCTAAATATGTGCAATACAGTACAGAGCTCTTGCATTGATTAAGCTATGCTGGCTAAATAGCTACTGACTGACTAGAGCTAGATAGATAGTACTGACTGAAATATGAGAAACTATTTTCTTTATCGTTTCTTTACACTCATTTTCCAAGATAATGCTTTGTTTTGTATGAGTCTTTCTATTTATATAACAGATGCAGGAGTTAGCTGATACATTACTGTAAAAAGTTATGTTTGTCTGGCACATTGTCTGCTATGTCTTTGAGTCACACGCACTGGGAATATGAGAGCTGCTGAACAGAATAGTGCATGAACGCGTTGTTGCTACGGGAGGCAAATTCAGTGCTGAGAACTAGATATTAAGTGGGTAAACGATAATTAACTCCATTTAAAGTCGAGTAAACCCTATTTCACAAATAAAAAAGTTGGTAAAGGGCATTTACTGTACCTGCGTTTATTTTCCAAGACATTGTGATCTCTGGGGGCGGGGCACTGTGTCGTGACGACATCTCATTCTCAATAGCTTAATGCAGCGCAATATGGATAGACTTCTTTTTAGGTTTAACAACCTATGAAACTAATAATGATGAATAGGAAACTAAAACGGCATAAGCTTAATTTAGAATGGCTTAGTGATGATAGGCTAAAGGTGGATAAACGCAATTTAGAGGTGGATAAATGCATTTAGAGGTGGACTTTGGAAGTGGGTAAACGCTATTTCCGAATTTCATGAGGTGCGTAAACGGCAATTACGTGCGTTTAGCCTCCACTACATCCCTGCTCTGAACATAATTACCTACCGCCCAATCAGTATTTTACCTGTGGTCTCCAAGGTTGCTGAAAAATGTGTATCAGAGCAGCTTGTCTCTTTCTTTAGTCCATTCACTCTTCATCCAATGCAGTTTGACTTCAGGGCCCATCACTCTGCAGAAACAAACTTAATTTACGTACAGGGGTACCACAAGGATCGATACTTGGCCCACTTTTGTTTAGTCTATATATCAATGATCTGCCATCAGCTTGCCCTGATATCAATACACTAATGTATGCGGATGACAGAGTAATTTATGTACATGCCAAGACAAAACCTCTGGCTGCTGCAAAACTGACCACAGCTATGGATCAGATCACCAATTGGCTAAATCGTTTGTGCCTTCAACTATATGTAGATATATCTGTGGGAATGTTTTTCACAAAAAGACAATGTAACATTGTGTCAAGTATAATGATTTCATGTCAAAACATTAGTATTGTGCCACAATTTAAGTATTTGCTTATTATTGATATTATTGATTCTAAGCTTTCTTTTAAAGCACATATTAAGAACGTGTGCAATTGGGTCAAGCTTAGCTAATTTTAGATATACAGTATATATATATTTGGTTTTAAAATATAATAAATGGAGTCCCTGACTTTTACACCAAATTCTATGAAATCCTTTGAAAGCACGGTCTGTAGATGCCTTCTAATTATCAGTGACCACAGTGGCTTAGATGAAAAAGATTACTTTTCACCTGGGAGACCAGTTTTGCACACTTTGTGAAAAAGAATAGTAAAACATTGAATGATTGAGCATTATGGTTTTATACAGACCATGCATTCTGGAGATAAAAACACTGTCTGTTTTACAGTGCTTGACATTTTAGGAAGTAAAGTGACAACAATACTTTTATCTGGATTAGTCTGGTTAGACTATTCACTTTCCTTCCAGACCCACATCAACCAGCTCCACTCCAAAATTTAATCCAGGATTAACTTCCTATTCCAGAATTAAGCCTGCTTCACTCTTCCTGCCAAACATGCCCATGTGAAAATGACCATCCTCCCTATAGATCTGTAATTTACAGATCTGCATCAAACTCTCTCCTTAGAAAGCTAGATGCCATGTATACCACAGTGCCATCCGTTTTGTCACCAATGCTCCATATAACAGCCATCACTGCAACCTCTACAATGCTCAGGTAGGCCATGGAATTTAAACGATGTCCAATTGGCACTAAGGGGCCTAAGGTGTGCCAAGGAAACATCCCCCACACCATTACACCACCACCACCAGCCTGCACAGTGGTAACAAGGCATGATGGATCCATGTTCTCATTCTGTTTACGCCAAATTCTGACTCTACCATCTGAATGTTTCAACAGAAATCGAGACTCATCAGCCCAGGCAACATTTTTCCAATCTTCAACTGTCCAATTTTGGTGTGCTCTTGCAAATTGTAGCCTCTTTTTCCTATTTGATGAGTGGTACCCAGTGGGGTCTTCTGCTGTTGTAGCCCATCCGTCTCAAGGTTGTGCGTGTTGTGGCTTCAAAATTGTCCTTCTATCAGCTTGAAGCAGTCGGCCCATTCTCCTCTGACCTCTAGCATCAACAAGGCATTTTCGCCCACAGGACTGCCGCACACTGGATGTTTTTCCCTTTTGAAAATCCTAGTAACTGATCAGATTGTGAAATACTCAGACCGGCCCGTCTGGCACCAAGAACCATGCCACGCTCAAAATTTCTAAAATTACCTATCTTTCCCATTCTGGCATTCAGTTTGGAGTTCAGGAGATTGTCTTGACCAGGACCACACCCCTAAATGCATTGAAGTGTTAACATTGATAGAAATACTAAAGGGGTGGTTCAGAATTTTGGACATAGGATCTCATTAACAAGTGTGTTATTTAGCCAGTGTGTTATTTATCAGTGGAGACCGTTTTCAACACTTTTCATCCAGTCCTTCCAGTTGCAAGTCAACAGTATCTGCTAGCCTGCTACTAAAAACAGTCTTACCCACTCCACAGTGCACCCGAGGCAAATAAATTATAATGCCAGACTATCGATGTAAATGTCTGTGTTGATAGAATAATGACAGAAATAAAACTATCCTTGCATCTCAATGATCAAATTAGATTTTGAGGGTCTATTTTCTCAGCAGTGGCAAAATGTTTGTTTTTTTTGCTCTGGTTAGAAGTATATTTAAATAACACTTGCCTGATGGGTGCTACTCTCGGCTGCTAGGCAATACATGTTGTGCTCTCTGTGTGTGATCTCATGGGATATCGCCATTCGGCTGATAGCATTAACTCAACCAATGTTATAACAAGGGAAAAAAGCTTACTTGTTTGGCTCAAGGTCAAGGTGCAAATGTCCCTAGGGTTAAATTACTCTGAAACATCCCTTTAAGTGTGGATAGAATATCGTTTTTAAGTTTTCTAGCTTTTTCTTGTGTTACTGTTTCAGAACAGCTCTATAAGTTCAATCTTAGTGACTCGTGTTTTTTTGCAGACATTTAGCACAAAGAGGCCTAGAGTTGAACAGTAGAAACGTCAACAGCCACAAACAATAATAAATCATGCACCACAATAAGGCTAAAAGTTGCTTATAATTCACGTTCATGTTGGCCTGCTATGAAATGCATAAAATTTGTATATAGAATGCTTTTGTAACGAACACCCCTAAGGGGATCGTACATATATGTTGCTTTGAGTTGCTCATCTGTAAGTGTTGTTTAGATTTCTCTCCTATGTGTTTTGTTCGTATGTTTACGCTTCTGTTCAGTTCACATGTCTCCCCATATCCTATTGTTGCCTTTAATTACCTTTGCAGCTGCCTGGACTCAGTAGTTATCCTCCTATTTAGTTTGTTTGTGAGTGCAGGCAGCTGTCATTCATTTTGGATCCTATTCTCTGTCGTTGTGTCTGAAAAATTATTATTATTATTATTATTTTTACATATAGTTATAGTCTGTTTTGCCCCTTGTGGAAGTTTTACTTTAAACAAGTGTTTTGAAATAAATCCTAGGTTATTTACTCCTCGCATTTGTCTCTGTTCTCTCCACCATACATTCTATCGTGACAGAATGAACGACCAAAAGAGGAGACGGCGTAGGAAGAGACACAGCAGACTGGCACGCGCAACGGACGCTTACTACAACCCGGTAGGTTCTGATGCTGAGTATGAGGAGTTGGATGAGCTAATATGAGCCACCCTCGACAGCATCAGAGAGCCGAACAATGGCTACGGGATAGTTGAAGAGGGCAATAGTTCATTTGGCTTTCCCTACCGGGTGTTAAGTAGGCTAGGCGGAGCTGAAGACGGGAGCTGTGGGTCACGGAGGGAAGAAGAACACCTTCAACAGGCTTGGGCTGGCTACCCCCACCCACTCAATGGACTGGGACACCACCTGCGGCCACCATGGGGTTTCCCAGAATTTTCTTGGGGGGGGGGGCACAAGCGGGTGTCCACAGCCCGCTTGGACGGAGGACGAGAGAGAGGAGCAGGAGGAGCAGGTCAGAGGGGATGAAGAGGATGAGGACTATGACCTAATCTGCTGGGAGTCGGACCAGGAAGTAGCAGAGGAGGAGGAAGGTGAGGGAGACTGGGATCTCCGGAGCGCACACCCTAGTTGGCTAGAGACGTGCCCCAACTCCACTCTAGCAGCCGGCCGCCCTAGTCAGCTAGAGTCTCCCTCACTGCCTGTCCCGCAATTGTTTTATTTTGACTTCGGAATATTGCTAGATCATTAATAAATAGTCTCATAATGCAATGAAATCATTAAATGTTTTAAGGAATTGTGTTTAAATTCATGTTTAGTTTTTATGTAATGTTTTATTTAAACAATTTGGAAAAGCACATCATCTTTACAGTAATACATTGTTGTTGCATTACAATAAACATGTAGGATTTATTCAGCAATTAACAACACTAGTACAGCCAGAAGTTAATCTACACAGTATAGGATCTAACCACCAATGGACACAATGTATTAGTTGTACATTTACAATACATGTACATACATAATTTCATAATGTATGGTTGGAGGTATAGGAAGGACTGATGAAAGAAAATTTAACTCCTGACCCAACGGTCCAATGCTGTTGTCATTGGTTATGGTCAGTGATTAGAATCTGGCAGCTGGAGCATTGAGTAAAGTGTGTTGTCATCCCTTGAAAACGTCCTGTATGTCTCCATGTCCTGTTGTTGCTCCTCCTTAAGAGACATAAACATGTCTATATTATACTTAAATATAATATAATTCTGAGGAAATGTTTTAAATGTAAATTCTAAAGGTTGAAAGAGTATAGTTGGCAGAAACCTTCTTAAAGAAAATATTTAGTGGGCTTTTACCTGGTTAATGGTGTTACTCACATTCTTCTGTGCTCTTTTCCTGTGCAAGGTAAGAGAAGATTGAATATTCATAATTTGATTTTATGTATCTACCATTGGATTAACCCTAACACCCATACACAGTTCTACACATGTTATTTCAATTTGAAACACCACAACTTTGCAATGAGAATGACCCTAATTGTATAATAAACGGTCATATTCCTGAACTCAAAAAACGCATGTTCAGAACCTATTTAAATCAAACTCATTCTAATTTGAAATATCATATTTGAAAATGTCTAAATGTTTAGCATATCACAGAAAATCTACACGGATTATATATATATATTATAACCACAATATATCCCTTAGGTCAATAGAAAGCTTTCAAATTCAGCCACCACTGTGAAATGGACATGGTCTGTACCTCAAACAGCAGACAAGAACACAAAGACTGGTCTATGTGCATGTTTCATGATGAATGCATTTTTTAATATTGATTTCCCTAACTTTAACCAGCAAAAACCTACTTGTTCAATCCAAAAGTGTGTTGTTAAAATGAAACCAAATAATTATATTCAGAAGTAATTATCAGACACATAATGGTTATATTTGGTTAACGAGGAAGTATATGATATCATTTTTTATGAACGCATCTCATAATTAACACTTGTAGGTTTAGTTTGTCTTGAGTAAATAATAACACATTTGATGATTTTGATAATAGAAACAGTTCAAAACCTATTTTGACATGAGTTCTGGGTGAAATAAATACCTTAAAACATTTATCTTTCTGAGCTAAAATCGTATTATGAAACCTTACATTTTAAATGTAAAATAGGCTGAATTAACTTTAGGAAACTGTCACGCCCAGCCAGTCTGGCTGACGTTTACAGGACATTGGACTGAGAACTGGGGGGTATTCCAGAAAGCAGGTTGTGACATACATGGGTAAGTTCAAGGGTAAGTAAGCGGATAACCTCAGCTTTCGGTTCCAAAAATGGAGGTAACTTTCAGGGTATGTAAGTTGCCATAGCATTTCACTCTCTGAGCAAGCATTAAAACCTCCAACTCAGTTTCAATTAAATATGTTGCGCTCGCTTTTTTCTCCCTGGATTTCCATAGTAACTCCTGAAATCGGCGATCCATTGAATATGTCTTTACGTACTCGCCGTGCACGCGCATTAACTCTGTTACCAATAGGAGGTTGATTAAACTAACTTCTCACAGGTGTTTTGGAACCGACATACCCAGAGTAAGCAAGTTTTGGGTTAATCAACCAAGAGTTCAGGGTATATGTAACATTAAGATAACCTTGCTTTATGGAATACCCCCCTGGACTCCTATATATATTTGTGTTCCATATAGTTCAGTGCTATATGCATGTTGGTTCAGTTCAGTGTATATTATGTGCGTGTACCTTTAAGACTGACAGCTCCTCCAGTTAAGCAGTTCCTAGTTAGTCTGTTAGGTTGAGCCAGTATGTTGCAGATCTGTTTAATTAGGGATGATGTTCAGCTGGTCTCTATTAGAGATTGTGTTTGTGTATTAGAGGGCTGCTTAACTGGAGAGAGCTGTCGGTCATATAATACTGTCTCAGTTTGGATTACGTTACGGGTGATTATTCTACTTTGAAGCAGTGGGTTTGTGGTTTTTTAATTTTAATTTTTTAATTTAACCTTTATTTAACCAGGTAATTTGATTAAGAACAATTTCTTATTTACAGCAACGACCTGGGAGCAATTAGGGTAAAGTGTCTTGCCCAAGGACAACAACATTTGGCTCAGTCGGGAATCGAACTGGCAACCTTCTGACTACAAGTCTGACTCCCTACCCACTGAGCCATCTGCGCCCCTGTTTTCATGTGTCGAAAGAGAGAAGGTTGGTTGCCGCTTAGAGTACTGTGCGTTTTACTAGAAGTGCCCTTAACACTAAGTATTGTAAGTGATATGTATTGTATAGTGCGTGTCAAGCGTACGCTCTGTATGGTCTAGTCGCGTTCTATGCCCCGATAGAGCATAGTAAATTCAGGCTGTATATTTATATTGCATACTCGCTGTATCTATTCCTGTATTCTATCAGCTCTTGCTCTTTTCCATTTGGATACCATTAAACTACAACGTATCTACGTCCTGTTTGTCGATCTCCCTACACCACACCTGCATCACCGTATCATGACAAAAACGAACTATCTAAATGTTTATGCAGAGTTAAAAATGTATTATGAAATCAAACATTTGTTAATTTGTTGTCTCATAATGATAAAGAACCAATTGTAACAGACTTTGGGTTTTAGTGCTTTATAAACAAAATGTATACAACACTTATTACGTATCTGTTCAAAGCCTATACTTTTAAAACAGTCTAATTTTATTTCCACCAATTGCAAAGAATTACATTTGGAAGCGTACAGATTTCTGCTATTTTTTTCATTTTAGGTCTGGGCCAGAAGTTTACAACCATACCCCTTAGTGTTGTCCGATGGTAAGCCTACTTGGGAGGTTTGAAAAGCGGGTTGGGTTTAAGATATCCCTGACACCCCGGTGAAGCACCACGTTTAGCTGTCCCGGTAGATGAAACAAACGTTTGTTTAAGGACTCTTATGCATTTTGTACTGTTAGATGGTCTTCGATAACTATTCTTGAATCTGTTTTAAGATTCAACAAACCAAACGGGTAAAGAAACTTTTTACTTCTATGATCCCCCTGATTGTAAACAAAGATGTAAACCAATATTTTCTATTCTGAGCATTGGGAGAAATGGATGCTGGGGGTCACATTGCAGGAGTTGTACAATCTTTATGTTTAGAAATAGAACCACGAACCATCGAATATGGTGAGAACGTAAGGTCAGAATGTATTCACAGAGCCTCACTTTTTCTGTATTTTGTTATTTAACACCCTTATTTTAAAATTGATTAAATTAATTATTTACATCAAAATTCTAAACAATACCCCATAAGGACAATGTGTGTTTGAAGTCTTACCAAATTTATGAAAAATTTAAAATGAAAAACACTCAAAATTGAGCTCAGGTGCATCCTGTTTCCACTGATCATCATTGGGATAATAATAATAATAATAAATGCATTCAATTTATATAGTGCTTTTCTTCCAAGGAAGATGTTTCCACAACCTGATTGGAGTCCACCTGTAGTAAATTCAGTTGATTGGACATGATTTGGAAAGGCACACACCTGTCTATATAAGGTCCAACACTTAACAGTGCATGTCAGAGCACAAACCAAGCCATGAAGTCCAAGGAGTTGTCTGTGAACCTCCAAGACAGGATTGTATCGAGGCACAGATCTGGGGAAGGTACAGAAAAGTATCTGCGGCATTGAAGGTCCCAATGAGCACAGTGGCCTCTGTCATCTGTAGATGGAAGAAGTTGGGACCACCATGACTCTTCCTAGAGCTGGCCGCCCAGACAAACTGAGCGAATGGGGGAGAAGGGCCTTAGTCAGGGAGGTGACCAAGAACCTGATGGTCACTCTGACAGAGAGATAGGAGAACCTTCCAGAAGAACAACCAACTTTGCAGCACTCCATTAATCAGGCCTGTATGGTTGAGTGGCCAGATGGAAGCCACTCCTCAGTAAAAGGCACTAAAGAGCACTGCCCATCACCTGGCCAATACCATTCCAACACTGAGTCGGGATTGAGGGAAAGATTAATGCAGCAATGTTTAAAAACATCCATGCTGAAAACCTGCTCCAGAGCGCTCTGGACCTCAGACTGGCAAAGGTTAATCTTCCAACAGGCCAATGACACTAAGCACACAGCCAAGATACCAAAGGCGTGGCTACAGGACAACTCTGTGAATGTCCTGGAGTGGTCCAGCCAGAGCCCAGACTTGAATTCGATTGAAAATTTTTGGAGAGATCTGAACATGGCTATGCACCAACGCTCCCCATCCAACCTGATGGGGCTTGAGAGGTCCTGCGAAGAAGAATTGGAGAAACTGCCCAAAGGTGTGCCAAGCTTGTAGCATCATACTCAAAATGACTTGAGGCTGTAATTGCTGCCAAAGTTTTAAGCAGAGGCTGTGAATACTTATGTTAATGTGCTTTTATCATTTTTTTAAATAAATTTACAAAGATTTCAAACACACTTCAGACACTATCAGACATCTGAATACACATAGAGACACTTATTCAGATCTTGTGTGTAGAGAAACTGTTTCATGAATTTAATGCACTATGGTTAGAGCAAAATATCTGTATTTTGTTTTAAGCTTGGACAGTGACATACATAACCTTAACAAAATGTATCACATTCTGTTCAGCTAGACTTTAATACTAGAACCGCCAAAAGCCCATGCCACCTGGGGTTACATTGTTCCGTTGTCCAAATTCTAAAATCACAAACAGAAAGCTATTTATAGATGATTTTCATGTTTTTTACCCCAGTCCATGCTAAAACTGAAAAAAATCACACACCTCCTAACGTTGGTACACAGGCAATTATCTGGTACCCAGGCGCTAAGTACTTCTCACTGAATGAATGATGGCTGAATGGCCAATAACCCCAGATAAAAGATCTTTAGGCTGAGAATTAACTAAATAATGTGTATCATGTCCAAAAATATTTTAAAGTTGTAAGTCAACATTTAGGCTATGTTACACTAATTAATTCATGGTGTAACAAAATAAGTAATTCAGTAATATGTGTAATCAAATTTGCAAATAAATATGATCAAATTATATAATGGTTAACTTTCCTTTTTATTTAGAAAATGAATAGGCTATGACCGCGAGTTATACGAGGAGGCAGAACAACAGATGAGGAAGATGTAGCCTAATACATTTTATCTAATCAATCTACTGGGTTTGCAGGAATAAATCTATCTGTTTACTTGAATTACAGGCAGAGTTTCCATTATTTTATAGGAAGTCCCTATTTATTTGAACAGATAATGTCCTAAAACCAGATAAAACAAGCCAGACACAAAACAAACTGTCATTGTATGTTTTGCACACTTCCTTGTCCACAGCCTTGATCACTAGGCCACCTATTCTAGTGTTATTTTGCACTGCCACTTTATATTACCATAAATCTACCACTCTCTCTCTCAGACCATATGTCACATTGAATGTATAGTATATTGCCACGCCACTGTACTTACCAAATATCTACCTTCATCTTGCTGATATTTGTTGCACTGACTGTAGAAATTACAAATTTTTCTAATTCTGAAGATCTGCACACTGTTTTTTATTTTTATTTTCTGTGCATTTTGTCATGTAATTCATGTGTAACTATGTTTTCTGCACCTTGGCGCTTTTATATTGGCCTGGTTGACATTTCAAATGAGAAACTGTTCTCAACGTGCTCGTCTGGTTAAATAAAGATTCACAAAAAAAACTGCATCTGGTTAAATAACCACCAGAAAAGCCAGAGGATTTCCACGGCTGCATCTCATACACTATTCATGAAATAAACTTAGTGAGTTTTCACCGTTGCCTGAAAGATTGAATGAGATAAACCGTTATGCCAGCTTTATTTGAATGTCAATGGAATTAGAAAAATCATTCTTTGTGTGGGGGTTTTGTTTGTGCTGATATGATTATTTTTGTCATATGCTAAAAAGTAATAAATTCCCCCCTAGTATCTGGATGTGTACCAAACTCACTAAAATTGGCTGTAGTGAAGCCACTCTTAAAAAAAACTTCACCTTGACACAGAAAAGCTAAATAATTTCGGGCCTATTTCAAATTGACAATTTCTCTTAAAAATATTAGAAAAAGTGGTCGCCCAGCAACTCAGTGTATTCCTAAGGATTAATAATACTTACAAAATGCTCTAGTCTGGATTTAGACCATATCATCATGGTTGTCAGTTTGGTTTGAAATATGCTGGGGACAAAGACGTTTTCGGAAGTGCATTTTTAGAAGTGCTGGGTACAGTTTCGTAGACAGGGGCGAGGGGGCTGCTAGCGGTAGTTTAGTCTCAGTGTTATGGGCATAATTTAGGGGGCCGGGTCCGCCACCAGAGTCAGATGTGCCTGCCCTGGACGGACAAGTCTTTCTTTTTTTAACTGACGAGCCTGTCAACAATCCCACCTTTTGTACCATATTTTCTATACATAGGCTATCATAATATAAAATATATCATTTTGAATATACCTAAACCATGAATAAAAATGAAAGGGTGTTTGTTCTTAATTTTATTAAAATAATTGTAAATGGATTTGATTGGCAAAACTGGTTTGTTAAAATGGAAATATTGCAGCCTGCATGTCAGGCAACTATAGTGTAAACTTGTCACGGGTTTGGTTGTGTGTGCAAAGAGAGGGAGGCTCAACAGACAGTATGTGGCAGATGGTGCTCATTTATTTAGTTCCAGGCATGTTGAGATTCTAAAAACGGAAGTATACAGTATGAGAGGCGCGCTACAAACAGACTAACTAAACCTCATACTCTCTCAGTGGTACGGACACTGGAAATGAGTCTGAGTAATAATACTTACGCCTACACAACACAAAACTAATATACTCCTCAACATCTTGGTTTTAGCTTTTGAAAATCCTCACAAACAACGTGTACACTGGGTATTAACTATACACCTGATACGCTCAGGGAAGCGGCATAAATAAAGTACAACAACTCAACGTTTGTAATTCCCAATCAGAACCTTCTACTCCTTTCCAGCCCTCTCTAGTCCCTACTACTAGTGATGGCAGTTTGAAACTGAAGCTTCGAAACGTGCTCCGAAACATTAACTACAATTCCATTTGAACCACCGCTCCGAAGCTTGCTTTGGTATGGAAAAATCACGTGACATATGAGGTCCGAAGCAATAACTGCTTCATTCTCTGAATGAACCACCTGAGTGTTTCGCAGGGGCACCGCCACAAGCGAAACAGTCAATGGCAGTATGGAAACAGTCAGGACTCAGGTACTACCAATGCAACCGGCATCGCGTCATGTCGGGTCCGAATTCTACCGCGCTCAAAGCATAAAAGCCTTAATGCACAACATTGCCTTTGGTTCGTAGTAGCCTCTACAGTGACAAGCATTTGTTTTTTCGAATCGATGTATTGTTATGGAAGTGTAGCGGGTGGAACTTAGGACCTGGCAGGAACCTACATTATATGCACACAAGGAAGTCCATATAAGAGGAAAGGGTGCATTAAGTAGTTCTTGATTGGGCACACACAGCAAGCAGGAACACGGTAAGCCAGAATGATTGTTTGGTTGTAGAAAATGTGATCTGATGGTATAATATACTAATTGCTAACCCTTAACATTGCTTTTGTAACAAGAGACAAGTAAACAATGTAGCAGTAAGATGAGAACCTATGCTGTGGTGATTAAAAAAGATACGTTGCCATGTGGTCCAATGCCTTACAGAGGGGAGAGCTGTGTTATTCCTTTTTTAAAGGTATAAATTGTTTATTTAAATTGATAATGTGTTCAATCTTAGGTGAAATGTGTTGTATATGTGATTAATTGTTTTGCTTTGCAAAAACAACAAGCGCTGATTGTTGTTTATGTAGTTTTAAGATGTCTATTGTATGTTAGTATTTGTGTTGTCTAGCTGTTTGTCTCCTCCCTCTGACTGTACTTTAAAGGGATAGGGAGGGTTTTTATGGTCAATATGAACCTGTGTGAATAAGAACTTTATGACTTTTATAAATAAAACTGCTTGTAACAGCCCTAGAACTGTCCTCTTGCCTACTGGATTCACTTTACGTGAATGTACCACCTTTTTATGTAAGCAAATTTTGGGATACGCCATAGTTGGCTACCCCAGGTTACAATTGGCGTTGTGAGCAGGGTACACAGTGGTCTTGAGGCAGTTTATGGGACCTGTTCATTGGTGGTGGTAGTAGAGTAGACAACAATCAGCGCTAGAAGATAAAGAGACCGGTTTGGTGGATTCGACACATCCTCTTGGACAAGTATCATCATCCGACACTGACAAGTTGATGTTTGTTTTGTAGTATTTTGTGTTATTGGGGTTTAACCTTGTTGAAGTTGCTACTGGTGCTTGCTTGCTTGCTGTTTTCCCTTACCACTAAAGTTGTCATTAGACCATGGTAGACAAAATGGCACAGGAACTGGCATTGTTAAGAGAGCAATTGAAGGAGGTGGTAGCAGAAAATGTGCGATTAAGACAAGGGCCGGGGCAAACGATTAGTAGCCAGGGGCAACCGATTAGTAGGGCTGATGCTGATAGAGGTCACTGGTCTTCCTCTAGTTCGCCTCCCTCATCTGATTCACATTCTGCATATTCCAGAACCCAGCCCAACCACCGTGCCACCCGGAGGGGACGTGTTCATAGAGATAATACACCTAGACATAGGCCTCAAGTGGAGAGAGTAGTATTCATTCCCCATGACCCTAAATGTCACAAGTTTTATGGAAATGATGGTCCCAGAAGGAACCTCGGTGTGGGCGATTGGATTGAAGAGGCAGAGTCCTGTATCGATGATCAGCATTGGTCCACCAAAGACAGGTGCAATTTCTGTTAGATCACCTTGGAGGGGAGGCTCGGGTGGAAGTAAAGCTGCGGCCACGTTGTGAAAGGGAGAACCCGGAGCAAATATGTCAAACTCTGAGGGGGCTTTATGGTGATCGTCAACCCTTTGTAGCTTTGCAACATCAGTTTTTTTTAGAGAAAACAGAAGGAGAGTGAGTCTCTGACAGAGTTCTCCCATGCGTTAATGTTTTTGATGGATTCTATCCTTTCTAGTGACACAGAGGGAGTCCCCAACCATGGTCAGGTGTTGAGGGACCAATTTATACAAAATGCGAGAGACGGGTCATTACGTAGAGTACTCAAGAGGTTAGTAAGACTTAACGCCAGGATTACTTTGTGGGAAGTTCGGGAGGAGGCAATAAGGTGGGTTGAAGAGGGAGATAATGGGGGTCAGGAAGGTAGATCCTCCTCCTGGAGTCAGCATACTGAATTAATGGACTGTAAATCAATACAATTGGCTCCAAAATCCTCAGATGTAACAGCAACAGTGTCAGAACGGACAGATATTAAAGCATTACTGGAGAAGCAGCAGACCCAGATAAATGCACTCACAGAGCGTTTTGAAGAGGTCCAATCTACATATGGGGGTACCCAAAGAGAGTCCCAAAGAAAAGCATAGCCTCAGCAAAATTCCACTAAGGAACCTCTCCGGCAATGTTAGAGATGTGGCAAGTTGGGTCATATTGCTCAGTACTGCAGAACAATTATGCCAAATGTCTTCAAGGGGAAGAAGCCATTGCCTTTGGTGATGGAAAAGGAACAGAAGATGGTGGCTACAGGCCAGAAGAGTGCACAGATGGTTCGCACCATGACCCAGGACCTGAAGGTGGACCCGGAGAAACACTGCAGGGAACATGGTCAGACTAAGAGCCTCTGGAAGGAGAGAAACAAGCAGAAGCTAGGGGATTTCAGGCTGACTCAGGAGAAAGAAAGCATGCAGACCATACAGGCCACACTGGAGTGGTCAGAGATGGACCCCCAGCAGCGTCTCAACTCCCAATTAGAGAAGCAGGAGAGAAAGATCAGCCAGCTGCAGAAGAGACTGGAGAATGAGTTGGAGCAACGCCACCTGCTGGTCAGAAACCATGACTTGCAGCTGATTGATGCCAAGAGGCAGCTCGAGACCCAGGCTGTTGTCCTCCAGAAGACCAGTGATCAGCTCAGTGCTGCCCAGCTGGAGGTAACCTCCCTCAGGCTGCAAGGGGAGAGCAGGAAAATTATAGTTGAGGCCAAGCAGAAGATCAACCAGCTCATGGCTGCCAAGGACCAGCTGCAGATGGAGAGCAGGTACACCAACTTCCACGCTCAACCCATTAGTGGTAAATCGACGGGATGTCAATTTTTGTTGAGGGGGGTGGGTTGTAGCGGGTGGAACTTAGGACCTGGCAGGAAACTACATATGCACACAGGAAGTCCATATAAGAGGAAAGGGTGCATTAAGTAGTTCTTGATTGGGCACACACAGCAAGCAGGCACACGGTAAGCCAGAATGACTGTTTGGTTGTAGAAAATGTAATCTGATGGTATAATATACTAATTGCTAACCCTTAACATTGCTTTTGTAGCAAGAGACAAGTAAACAATGCAGCAGTAAGCTGAGAACCTATGCTGTGGTGATTAAAGAAGATAAGTTGCCATGTGGTCCAGTGCCTTATAGAGGGGAGAGCTGTGTTATTCCTTTTTTAAAGGTACAAATTGTTTATTTAAATTTATAATGTGTTCAATCTTAGGTGAAATGTGTTGTATATGTGATTAATTGTCTTGTTTTGCTTTGCAGAACAAGTGCTGATTGTTGTTTATGTAGTTTTAAGATGTCTATTGTATGTTAGAATTTGTGTTGTCTAGCTGTTTGTGTCCTCCCGCTGATTGTACTTTAGAGATAGGGAGGGTTTTTATGGTCAATATGAACCTGTGTGAAGAAGACCTTTATGACTTTTATAAATAAAACTGCTTGTAACAGCCCTAGAACTGTCCTCTTGCCTATTGAATTCACTTTACGTGAATGTACCACCTTTTTATGTAAGCAAACCTTGGGATACGCCATAGTTGGCTACCCCAGGTTACAGAAGCATCTAGGAAGAGAGGTCATTCTGGCATGGGAAAACTTTATTTTGATCGCTCCTGATAAGGTGCGCTGGCTGTTAAATATTATTATAAATATTAGTGTAGCCATTAGGATGTGAGGAAAAAAGTGTGAAAGAAAATTATGTTTCTTAATAAATGTCTTTGAGTGTTCCCTATCCCACCTACCCCATGGCCATAGTTACGCAAGCACACACAACTTGTGCTATATTTTCCCAGCACATCCTCCGGTTCCCCAACCACTCTCTCCCCAATAACCAATAACACAATACACAAATGAATCAGTGTTTTTTGTAAAAACAATGACATCCCACTGTTAATATACATGTTCTACTGTGTTAGTGTGTAGTGGGGATAGGTGCGTGCACTAGATTTATTTCACTTATATTAAAGCCTCTTGTCCACTATCTAGCCAGGATAACTTAGATGAAGCTTTGGCACTTCACAAGGTGTGGTCGCTGTTACTGAAGCTTCGAGTAATTAACCCATTTTCGAACCAATTGTTCTAAGGGGTTCAGTGCTTCACCAAAGCTTAATTTGCTCATCACTACATACTACATCTCCCAGCAGCCCTGGCCAGGAAGAGGCGTGGTTGACCCCGAAGGGGACTTGTTTCAAAATAAAAGTACAACATAACCACCATGCAATGCATTGAAGGATATAGGATAGATAAGAAATAAACAAATAAGAACTAGACGAATGAATGAGTGCATACTCAGTCTATGTACGCCAGCCCACTCCGGCTGGTTGTGACAAAACTGCTGTGTAGTACAGTATTTAGTAGGCTATATTTAATTGCCATTATGTAGGCTACTGTCAAAGTTCATTATTTTGTGTTGTTATGTTATGTTGTGAGGTGAATAGACTAACAGTTTTATAGGCCCACGATAGGCACTGTCCATTTTCCTGAAATTTCACTCCTGCAGTGGAGAAACAGCTGTTGATTTTTTTCT
Organism: Umbra pygmaea; assembly: GCA_016801145.1. NCBI lineage: Eukaryota > Metazoa > Chordata > Actinopteri > Esociformes > Umbridae > Umbra > Umbra pygmaea. Next base: position 23,825 of record JACXGM010005159.1, read on the forward strand.
TGGTAATGTAGATTGTAAAATCATCATTCTGTACGTTGTATGTGAAAAAAATTAACAAATAAAGAAAAAACAAATAGCTACCAATAGCCATTGAGAATAAATCGGCATTAATACATTTTACAATTATTAGATTGTAGTTGACTTATACGCACCATAGCCTATAGGATTCCGGTCTAAAGCGTTAATCTCATATTTCTACATGTGTCTTTTTTGTATATAAAAAATCAAGGATAGCCTAATTATTATGTTTAATTTCATCCAATGAATCGGTTTACTTTTAATTGAATGAAATACTATGCAAATAACACATTGGTTTTAGCCTATTAATGGAAGAGGGCTGCAACCAACATTTTGAAGATAGGATACTATCACTGATTTAGATTTTCTTTGGTCAACCCACAATTGACTGATCTCTGACAAATGACTAGTAGACAAATTACATTTTGAAATATTAGACAGGTAGACATTTTTTCTAAAAAAATGACTCAACGAAATCTGGTGGGGGCGCGTCTCCTTTGTAATCTATGCCTATAAACAACCTCCAAGTTTCATCCGACCAAAGCTGTGCTTCTGGTCTTGTGCTTCTGGACCTTAGTGCTGCTTTCGATACCATTGACCACAACATTCTTTTAGACAGACTGGAAACCTATATCTGGCTACGTTGACATGTTCTCTAGCAATGAACGAAGATGGTTGTACAGTCAAATCAGAAAGAAACTGTAAAAGACCTTGGTGTTACACTGGACCATATTCTCTCTTTTGATGAACATGTAAAACATATCAAGAGCAGCTTTTTTCCATCTCCGGAAGATTGCAAAAATTCTAAACTTTCTGTCAAGGAATGATGCAGAAATGTTAATCCATGCTTTTGTTACTTCACGATTGGATTATTGTACCCAGACAAAATGTCACGTTCAAAGATAGCGGAGGCAGGCGCGTCTTCACTTGACATATATTTATTGAAAACAAAAGGAGAACTTGACAGGAGAACTTGACAAGAAAACACAGAGACAAGACATGAGTAACGAGACCTAACATTTTAAACAAGAACAACACTACAGAAACACAAGAACAGAACCTACACTAAAACAATAGAACATGATCAGGAATACTACAAAACAGATCAACCCCGTACCTTGACAAGAAAACAATGAACCACACAGGACTTTTTTTTCTTCTTCTTCGGGGTTTTATGGCGAATCGCACCCACCAAAGGCGCATACACCGCCACCAACAGCACCGGAGAGCGAGGCCGGCCACGGCCCACCCACGTCATCACCACCCCTCCACACCACACCACGATCCTAGAAAATACACCCCCCAAACGCAGCACTGTGCGCCCCACCACAATTACAACACCTCACCACGGCCCCTACCCCACACTTACCATACTCATGCGCACCGCCACACCTACCACACCTACCCTGCCCCCTGCACACCGCTGACACATGTCCCATGCGCTGACAGTTAAAACACCTCAGCGGCGGTGGCACATATTCCCTCACAAAAAAGCTCATACACCCTACGTACACCCTCCTCGGCAACGGCCCTCCAAACTCCAACAACACCGTGGGACTCACCTTTTCCAACCCCAGAGCCCTACTGTCCAACCGTCTCGCACCCACCACATCCCCTCCCGTCACCACCTCTCTTAGCTCCTCCATAGAGATATCCTCCGGTACCCCCGTGATCACCCCTCTCACCTTCGCCGCACTCCCAAGCACTGTACACTTCACCCTACCCCCATTCAGCACCTCCAGCTTCAGCAGCTTATCCCTCTGAGCCACACTTCCCACCACAACAAGCACCCTACCCCCACTCAAACACCTAGCATCCTCTACCCTACCTACCTGATCCCTAATCGCCATCGTGAGCGACACCGGATGTAACATCTGACGTGTCGGGGCCAAAAACCCCACAACCACCTTTAAACACCTGCTCCCCACTACTCAGTGTCAGCCCTTCACCCTCACCTGAACTACTCCCCACACCCTCTTTCTTCCGTGCCCGCTTCTTCTTCCGATGACTTCCCCGTACCTCCTCAAACCCCAGCCCCCCACTATCCCCACCCACACTCTCACCTGAGCTCCCCACCATGCCGACCTCACTCACCGCACCGCCGCCACGACCCGCCACCTCACCGGCAGCCAGACTGCCCCCGCCTCGCCCCTCTCCCCCACTCATCAAGTCCTGAGCCACAACCTCCGCCCCCTCCTGCAAACACTCCGCGGCAGCAGCTCCCGACGAGGACGCCACGCGCCCCCGTTCCGGCTTCCCTCCTCGTGCGTCCAATCGCTTCACCCAGCCGGCCCACGTCGGATGTGCCACACGCTTTGGTTTCAACCTGCTCCTGCGCACCGCCGACATCTGTCTCCACATAGGGGAGAAACCACCCTGTAGTGACACAACAAGGACAGAGTCTACAGACATTGTGACACAAAACCCAAAAAAACTTCAGTTCGTGCTTAACACAGCTGCCAGATTTCTGACTAGAACTGCAAAATCTAAACATATTACCCCAATTCTAGCATTTCTGCACTGGCTGCCCTTTAAGGATAAAATTTCATTTTGTCAAAGTTTTACTATTAACCTACAAAGCACTACATGGACATTCCCCTACTTATTTGTCTGATTTGGTGCTACCATACATACCTTCATCTACATTATGTTCACAACATGCCAACCTCCTTACTGTTCCTAGAATTTGTTAACAAACAGCTGGTGGAAGGGCTTTCTCATATAGAGCTCCAATTCTGTGGAATGATCTGCCAACCCATGTGAGAGATGCAGATTCAGTCTTAACATTTAAATCTATGCTGAATACTCATCTCTTCAGTAAGTTCTATGGTATAGTGTAGTCTGTCCCAGGGGGCTAAAAGAGAATGGCGGCACTGTTGATGACCAACCATGTTGGCTTGCCTGGTAGGCTCACCTCTCTCCACTGGGATACCCTCGCTCCAATGCCACTCAGGGGCCGAGTCACTGGCCTGCTCATGTTACCCTATGATATTCCACACTTTTGGGATGGGAGTACACTGTGTGGACCATACTCTACCCTCAGGGTGGTTACGGTTTGTTGGTGTCCCTTTGGTGGTGTGGTCTTGCTAATGTGGGTGGGTCGGAAGCTTTCCTGCTGTTGTAAAAAGGGCTTTATAAATACTTTTGATTGGTTGATTGATATTGATGACTAAGTACTGAATGAAGAGTCAACTCATTATCAATGTGAGAATGTTTTTATCTTCTCTCTCTGGACTAAACAAACCTAAAGTTGTAACAAACCATTTATTATAGGGGTAGAGTGGGGCCCAAAAATGTCAGACAAGTACATTTTAGAGAATGTGAATGACATGTTTATCACCTGTTGAAGTCATTTGAGCAAAACGTTACCAATAAATCCTGTTATTGCTAGCATAGACAGTGTGCGAGCGTTTCTTCTATAGTTCCAAGTTCCACTCTTGTCTTTCACGCACCTTACTCTTTTGCCAGGTGTGCAATTTATTGATTTTCTATATTCTGCACTAAAGTGATTTTTTTGGTTTCCATTTCTTTATTAAAGTGACAAATAATAACAAATAAGATATGGAAATCCCACATTGTAGTGGGCCCTTCCAAGGCCATGTGCTCGGGGAATCATATCCACCATTCCTTGCATCAGTGACGGCCCTGCCTTAAAGGACAACTGCAGCGCAAAATGAACCTAGGGGTTAATTACACATTGGAACCGAGTCGACCGTTCTCTGGGATATGTTTTCATGCTAATCGAAAGTGCCCAGTTTTAGTGTGAACTGATAATGACCTTATAACTCTAGTTGTGTGGGCATGGATGAAGTAAAAATAAATTGCTATTATAGACCACTAACAAGGCTCAAAATAGCACCACACTTCCACGGTAGCATAATGAGGGTCCCTACATGAAAATCGAAGCATTGAGAACTTTGTAAGTGTACTGACACTTTATTAGAAATATAGTTTAAAAGACATTACCATTTGTGTGTACAGCCTGGTGCCATTCTCGGAAACAGACTCAAATCAGTCAAACCACAAACTCTGTGTTATGGATATGTAATGGCAGCACAGGCTAGAACCATTCGCCTGGCAACATCAACTATGCCGGCAACACAAACTCGGATTTTCCATTTCAAAATAATAGGGCTCATAATTTATTTAAATAATCATTGAATGTGTAGTGTGTCCATGTTCACTAGTCTTTTGTTGGATAAAACAGACTGTAGTGAATGTTTTTCAAATGTAATCGTGTTTTCACATGAGACACTGACAATATATTCAATCAAAACATATTTGTTACGTTTTTCAATAAAAAAGTTATTGAAAAAATGTTAAATTATACATATTATTGTTTGTCAATCATTTTCTCAAGGACAAAAAACAGCTGTCCATTCTCTCCCTGCTCTCTTGTACTCTCTCCTTCGGTTTCACTTTGAAATTGCAAGTCCTCCTTCATTAGCTCAATGAGCTCATCGTCACAGCCTCTTTTTCTGTTGGCTGGGGCTGGTGGGTCTCCTCATGTACTACACACAAGACAAAACAACTAAGCAAGAGAATCATTTTGTTGACATTTAGTATTTGATTCATTTAACTCAGTTGATTGGTTTGCCACAGGGGAGTGCTTGGTCCATATTTATACCTTATTTATACCTAACACTAGTTTTGCTAGCTATTTTAATTAATTAAAACACAATAATGCCATTTCCTCTGAATAAAATTGCGTTGTCACCGGCGCGCTATGAATTCTGGGGAAGGGTAGGCTGCGAAGTTTCCATTTTGTGTCCTTAATTTGCCAGAGAAGCGAAGGGCGCATTTGGCACCGCATTTGAATTAAATGTCTAATGAAATGTCTAATTTCGTTTTGATGCATATTGCACATTTTCTGTTGATCCAATAAACCTAATTTCACTATACCAAAATATTACTGTGTCCTTCAGTTATTTGATAGATCATAAATGAAAATCATGGAAAATGTCAGGGGTGCCTAAATTTTGTATATGACTGTATGTACTGCGAAAGGAAATAAGTATTAAACATGTTGCCATTTTTCTCAGTAAATACATTTGCAAAGGTGCGATTGACATGACATTTTCACCAGATTACTGATATTCATTTCAAGATACAATATGTAGATTTGCAAAACAATAACAAAAGACGTACTTTGCATTAAAAAAGCAAATATCACCTTACCTATGTTATATATATTTCTTAGTTGTGTACTTACATTATCCTAAATGTTTCCACCGACTTTCAAACCCAGAGAAATATGTAATATAATTCGAAGACACTGGATGTTTCATTTGTCTTCCGTCAATGGCGTCATATAACCTTTGACTCCTCTAGTTGCTCTAAGTTCCAGAGAACCGCCAAACAATGTGAATAAAGTTATAATATTTTTAACAATACATTACTTTGTCAGTGAACATTTTTTCTGACAGAGACGCTAGATTGGAAGAATGTCATTGACGATGATAACAAACCCATGATCCCACGCTACTTCCCGACGTCATCCAGATACATCTTTTACAATGCTATTATTTTGATTGAGAGACCCCTAGCGGCCAAAAACTACATATTGTACATTTAATACTTTGTACAAAAGCCTTTGTTGGTAATGACAGCTTCAAGACGCCTCCTGTATGGAGAAACCAGTCACATGCATTGCTCTGGTGTGATTTTGGCCCATTCTTCCACACAAACAGTCTTCAAATCTTGAAGGTTCCGTGGGCCTCTTTTATGAATCTTCATCTTCAGTTCTTTTCATAGATTATCAATGGGATTTAAGTCAGGTGATTGGCTGGGCCATTCTACCAGCTTTATTTTCTTTAGTTTACTTGGCTGTGTGTTTCGGATATTTATTTATGATCCCACCTCCAAACTTCACTGTTGGTATGGTGTTTTTTAGGGTGATGTGCAGTGCCATTACTCCACCAAACATGGTGTGCAGAGGTTAAATTGGGCCGGAGCTCTCCGGGGCTCAGCTCCGGCAGATAAGCCTGCTCGGATGTGCCTGCTTGCAGTCAGTTGCCTATTGGAAATATGTCACATAAAATTTGATGAAAGTGATGCTTTTGAAAACATGATATTTCTGACAATAAATGAAAGATTTTTTAAATGGTATGTCTATTTTGTCTCGGCGGAGCTGAGATGAGAACAATCGGAACACGGCCGTAAACTTGTTCAGCTGCTTAATCTCGTTGTCATCCGACCATCATGCACCGCTCGCGCATAGCGCATCAAGGTAGGGTTTATGCTACGTTCAGACAGAATGCTAATTGAACTTCAAATTTGCTTCTATCACGTCTATTCGGATGCTTGAACAATTTGAATCCACTATGTTGTCCAAAGGCTGTTGTCCGTTAGGCTCATCCATAATGCACAGGAGGCATGACGCCCGGATCCACCTCCAGTAACATTTGTGCAAAATCACTCACTGTTGATGTTCAATTGATTCTGTGGATTATGTGTAAATAAGTGAACAAGGTGTGGGAAATTAGGTGTAGCCTATAATAGGATGCGTAAATCATGCTGCTATACTTGCTGCTAATACTAGAAGACATTGCAAATAGGAGAATCTGGAGAGAGCGTGTATTCAGAGACCAAACTGATTTGCTGGCCCGCGATGATGGCTGGCTTATGAGTTGATTCAGGTAGCCAAGGGTTATCCTGTTGGAACTTTGTGCTGAGCTTGGGCCAGCTTTAGAACGTGAGACAGCAAGGAACCACACGTTACCTGTCCCTTTGCAAGTTCTCACCAAACTGGGCTTCCTCGCAATCGACGCTTTTCAGAGAGAGCTGGCTGACCCGTCAGGCATTTCCTAACCATCTCTGAGCCGCGCCAAGGCAGCTGTATGGAACGGTCTCATCCGTATGTAACCCAGGTACATAGAATTTCCCTTCACTGGTGGTGAGCAGGCCAACATTAAACTGCAATTCGCAGCGATGAGCCGATTTCCAAATGTAATCGGAGCCATCGACTGCACTCACATTGCTATTAAGTGCACCATAATGAATTTGCTTATGTGAACAGAAAACACTTCCACTCTATTAATGTGCAAGTGATCTGTGATGCGCAAATGTGTTTGGCAAATGTTGTTGCAAGCAGGGGCTGTGCAGGATGGCTGGCTTATTGGTAATAAATGTCATTTATGATCATTAGGCTATAAGGTAAAATAAGGCAATGATCTTGTATTGGCATCTGAGTATGTGGTTAATGTATACCCGTAGGTGACCGTGGTTACCCGCTGTAAACTTGGCTCCTCACCCCGCTCACAAACCCCCAAAATGAGCAAGAGCAGCATTACAGCAGCTGAAAGGCCGTTGCCGCTGCCTGATTATGATGCGTGACCATGGTCCGGTTCTCCGAACATTTACGGCCATAGTGGAAGTTTTCCACTCCGCTGATTTTTTAAAAGAGGAGGAAAATGTTGTTTGGAGGGCACAGTGTGGGGGAAGATTATATTAGTGAGCAACATGTCTGCATCATACATTATTTGGACATTGATGGAATAAAAATGCTTACGAATAATGACAGCATTTTCTTTTTAATTCGGTGCCCTTATGGCAACATGAGTGCATTCAATAGCACTGATACATTTGGGAAACTGGACTCGGCTAAGGGTTTAATATTATTAGTATTTTACCCCAGGCTGTTGATTGTGAGAATTCGCTTTGTGAAATGTTCATAATATTAATGAGAGGCAGTATTTCGATTTCGTTTAGTTTCAGACAGTTTCACGTGTTTTATATATCTGCCGGCGGTGTCGCCATTTCTCATTTCACCCGTTTTTGTGCATCAGAGTCGCCGTGTCAGAGTCGCCGTGAAGGACTGCACATTTTCCCATCAAGTTTGCTTTTTATAAATCCTAATTATTGCGTAGAGAGCTGTGTACGTCTTCTTTTGTGCGTACGCCATGTTTATAAATGAGGCCCCTGGCCTGTAAGAAAAGGCAGACTAAAACTGAGGGGTTTTCATACCAGCCATTATGGGAAGAATTTGTATAAAATGTGAGATCGAAATTATAAAGGTATAACACAAATAAATCCAAATGTTGATTGTACAACTATACCAGTGTTATCATTATTTTTATACCTTAATAATAGACAGGTTGTAATGAGGCAACCACTGGAGCCAGTAAACAAAACGACATACTTGGTTACCAAGCTGGCAGCTTTGAAGAGTGTTTGTTGAGTCCTGGTTAGACTATGTGTGTGTTTGTTTTCCTTTGTGTGTGTGTGTGTGTGTGTACGTGTTTGTGTGTGTGTTGTAGTAAATAGAGAGAATGGGAGAAAGAAGTTTGTGTGAGGTGAACCTGGTCACCACAGATCCAAATCTTCTCAGCTGTTGCTACTGTCATATGCTGCACTGTCTCTTCATGTGGCAGATTCATGTGGCAGATTATGTTTATATAAGATTACTTCTTATATAATAAAAAGGTAATAAAATGTGTAATCAAGTGACGACTGATTAACAGTAATGTAGTGTAAATGCTAAATACCCTAATACATGTTGTTACTACAGCAATGCAAAATATAGGCTCTTAACCTTGCAATTTTGCACATATCATGTAAGACTCGATTACTCAATTTCTTTGCACAAAACTCTGCAGAAAATGCCATTTAATGGTTTATTTTTCAAAAAAGAATTTTCAAAAACGACCCGGACCCCCCTAGGGAGAGCCCCCCCGTCACAGTGCTCCGTACTTGGGTAAATTGAGAGACAGGTGTGAAGGATATACAATAACTTAAGTAAGATTTATATCCGTAATAGGGATCCAAAACAAAACTGCCACGAGGGGCTAACCATATACATGTAACACTAAATACCTCATGACGTGGATTAAGCAGAAGAACATGTAACAGGGAACACGTAACACAAAACATTGATCAACAAGAGTAAAGACCAAACACTCAACCTAAATACAACAACTAATGAAGACAACGGAAAACACCTGGGCATTGGAATTAACAAGAAGACAATCTATTGGCTGAGGGAGGACATGTGATCTGGGCATGTGACCTGGAAGTGGGAATCAGAACAAGACACAGTAGGAATCACAGAACACATTTAAGGCACAGAAGGAACACTAGGGGGAACTAAAATATCACACAGGGGAAGCAAACCAGAGACAGGACACACATAAGAAGTAACAAAACAAAGGAAGACATATACACAAGAGACACTAACATAACAAAAGGAGTCCATCTAACGGCCCACACTGGGCTGGACATTACAGTATCCCCCCACAAAGCCCACAACACCGGGGTGGGCAAAAACAAGGGGACCAGGGCAAGAAGGGCAGAGGCCCCGGGGTATAGGGGAACAGAGGGCCCGGGGTCAGGGGGAACAGAGGGCGGCCCGGGGTCAGGGGGAACAGAGGGCGGCCCGGGGTCAGGGGGAAAAGAGGGCGGCCAGGGGCAAGGCAGTTTAGGCGGCCAGGGGCAAGGCAGTTCAGGCGACCAGGGGCACGGCAGTTCAGGGGGTCCTGGTGACAGGGTGTCTGGAAGCCCTGTCACGGGCAGGGTGTCTGGGAGCCGTGGCACAAGCAGGGGGTCTGGGACCACCAGCGTCGGCAACGGGGGTCCGGATGTTGGCGACGGGGGTCCGGACGGTGGGGTCGGGGACGGAGGTCCAGATGCCGGCGTCAGCGATGGGGGTCCGGACAGCGGCCTTCTTAAGAATTTTTTCATTCCTCTGTCAGAAATCTTGCGAGGAGCACCTGGTTGAGGCAAATTCATGGTGTAATGATTGTCTTTCCACTTCCATATTATGGCCCCAACAGTGCTCACTGGAACATTCAGAAGCTTAGAAATGTGCTTTTAACCAATGCCATCATTATGTTTTGCAACAAATAGGTTGTGAAGGTCTTGAGACAGCTCTTTTCTTTTACCCATCAAGAGATCTATGTTGTGTGACACCTTGGCAATGAGACCTTTTTGTAGGCCATCCATTTGGACTGAACCCGCTGCTAATAATATGCGCTGACCGGGTCCTGGACTGCTTTTTAATTACTGATGGTTTTCAGCTGGCTTTTTCCATGTCTTTTTGCACCTCCCTTTCTTCATGTGTTCAATACTTTTTCCATGTGTCATTTCACATTATAACACAACTTAATTTTTAGATGGGTAGTGGGGGAGGGTGGTATGGGGGTCTGGGATTATTTTGGGGGGGGGTTAAAATTGTAATAATGTATTGATATATTGCAAACACAGTATCTTTACTGTTATTTAAGTCATGTATTGCCACACTTACTCTTGGCTTGGCTCTCCCGTGGTGGCACAACCTGTCAATTCAGGTGCAGCTAACTACATCTAGTACTAGCTAATTGATAAGGGGCTGTTAGCTATACTTTTACTACTAGTCAAGAACTAAGGTGTAAGTAAAACAAGATCAGCTGACACTGAACCCCATGCTGAGTTTCACAGCAGTGAAGTCACCAGTGTGCCCTGGTTGTGTAATGACGTCCCACTCTATTAAAGTGAGACACTACAGGTGAATAGGGTAACATTTTTAAATAATAGATATCACCATGAAAGTTCCTGAGTTTATTACTTACACAATTATAAAAAAATGTATTACAAGTTCTTAAAATGTGTATGTTTAATTATGCAAATTAGTCATTATCTCATAAAATTTGTGAAATTTTGTATATATTTTCGGTAGATAGATCTAAACATATGATAAAGCCATGTGCTGTCAAGCTTTTGACTTAAGGCAGGTGAAAGCCAAACAAGGTGTTATCCACTGTATAGTTCCAATAAATGTTAAATGTTTATTAAATATGACAAACGAAAACTCAAATAGATATCAACCATAAGAAAGCTCTTATACTGGTAGAACTAAAACAACAGAAATGAAAATCTTGAACTAAACAGAATTACTTCTTTACTTGAAACCAAAACCCCATAGAATACCACAAAACAAGAATAACCACATAACTAATGGTACAACCAATAGTACTCACGACTGCAATGGGCTGATAAGGACAGAAGACACTCAATGACGCAGCAAGGAACAAACACAGAACAAGGGTTTAAATAGAACTAAATAGGACACTAACTACACACAGATGAAACCAATAAGACATAGACATACACACGGTAGACTGAAGCTGATCTAGATTTATGTAGCAACTACCAGGATCCACTAGAGGGCAGCAAAGAAAACAAGAACTAACATATCTCACAGTGAATGGGAATAACAGAGGAAACACAGATAAAACAAGACCAATTAATCTAAGGCAGAAAACAACAACTAATCTCACAAAGACTAGGGATCAGGAAGGGGAACAGTTCAGGAACTGGAGGGGAACGTTACAGAACCCCCCCACCACGGCGCAGCTCCAGAGGCGCCAAAAGAACGGCAAGGGAGGACCGGAAACACAGAAGGAACCAAACAGTTGGAGACTGGACAGAAGCAAGTCGTGCTGGAGGAGGCCAGGCAGGATGAGGCCCGGCAGGATGAAGCAGAAGCAGAGGCCCAGGCGGTTGCCCAGCGGGCGGTGGCAGAAGCGGAGGTCCGGCGGGTGGAAGCGGAGGTCTGGCGGGCAGAGGCAGAAGCGTATGTCTGGCGAGCGTAGGCAGAAGCGGTGGTCCGGCGGGCGGAGGCAGCGGCGGAGGTCCAGGTGATGGCAGCAAAGACCCCGGAAACGAAGGCGGAGGTGGAGTCCAGGCAGGCAAAGGTGGAGGCCAGGCAGGCGGAGGCAGCAGCGGCCGACTGGAAGGCGGCGGCCAGGCAGGCTGAGGCTCGTCAGGCCGAGGCAGGAGCGCAGGCTGGGCAGATGAAGGCAGATGCAGGCACGGGGACCACGATGGACACCAAACACACAGACACAGAAGCGGACAAACAGACAGAAACAGAGAGAGATACCGGCACAGGGACAGGGACAAGGGCTGGGGCAGGCACGGGGACCGGGGCAGGCACGGGGACCGGGGCAGGCACGGGGACCGGGGCAGGCACGGGGACCGGGGCAGGCACGGGGACCGGGGCAGGCACG
>JACXGM010005160.1:0-28835 GCA_016801145.1 Umbra pygmaea
CAGCCGCTTTCGGGCTGTATTGCCGGTTAATTTAGCACATAGATCACTTTCATAATCTTCCGACCTAAAATGCCAACTGCAGAACCTAACTTTTTATAGCCTATTGTAGTGTGAAAGATTACTCCTTTTTGTGCTTGCTTGTAATTTCTGCAACCAGGTACAGAACACCAAACGGGCATGATGAATAGAAATTAGACTAGAATTTTAAAAACAAATATGTATAACTTTCTGGCGTCGGCTCTACAGAGGTGTGCTGTTGAATTGCCCATGTTCTGTGTCGGTGTGTTCAAGCGGGGACAGGCACTAAATTTGCTTGGAATTCTGGGAGTTGTGGTAACTCAAGTTTAGACTGATACAGAAGCCCCCCAGTGGATGCGAAAGGAACTGAAATATACTATCGACTTTTCTCTGATATATTGAAAAAGAACAGACGTGTATATGACATAAATCATCTATGGTAACGTTTGTAAATGGTATACTATGAAACTGATTTACTGTGGAACACTCCTTTAATTACTATGTGTAATATACCCAGCAAACATGGAGCTGGCGGACCACCGGCGGTTACAGCCCAGTCTTCCGGCAGGTGAGCAGAGTTTTAGACAGAGGTCCTCTGGGAATCCTACGCACTCATACTGTTGGTCCAGTCAATCGGCTGCGTATTCGGGCTATATCTTAGGCTAGGCTTATGTTCTAGATATCTATCTAATGAAAAATATTTTAAACTATTTACAAATTTGATTACAACAACATTCAAATACAATACAAACACAGTTAAGTTTATTTTAAAATTCAAAATTGAATTCAGTTCAAAAATATATATTAAAGAAAAAAGCTTGTCTTTTTTTACTTTAGACTATTTTTCAAGGTCTAAAACGCTGTTCACCTGCCGGTGGACCTCTTGGCCTCGCTGGTTAAACGATGAGCAAACCGCCTGGCAGACCACCAGCTCTGCCTCTGCTGGTCCGCCTGTGTCCCGCCAGCTCTATGCTAGCTGTGTAGTCTCAAGGTGTGAAATGATATGCTTATGCAACCTAAGTCAACAAACGGTTGTAACATTATGTCTTCGTTGATTGTTGTCGATGGGACAGTGAGCAGTTACATGCCAGGACTATTCCGGTTTTAAATGGAATATTGGCACCCTTAAAAGTCCTGGCATGTAACTCTATGTTCACTGTCATGCCGTGACTGCGCAAGTGACGATTATGTTACACACATAGGATTTAATTAGCCTACTTGTTGATATTTAATCAAAGGGCATAGCCTGGGCTGAGGTGGATACATAGAAAAATCTTTATTGTGTTTATTTGCTGTTGGTTTATTATATTACATGTATAAATTACTATTATTAGTCAATTAATAGGGAGATAATCGATAATCGAATTGAATCTAAATCGAATCGGACTAAAAAAACAAATTGTTAGATTAATCGATGCATCGAAAAAATAATCGCTAGATTAATCGTTTAAAAAATAATTGTTTATCCCAGCCCTAGCTACAACGGATTTCCGTCAATTTTATTTTAGAAATGCTGTATCTGAGATCGATGCAGATTAATGAGAAAGGGGGGGGGGTCTGTATCACTTTTTCTTTTTGTAAGACAACTACAAATATTAGGTTGGTTGAATGAATGTGAATTTTGTGATGTTTCATGTCTAATAGTGTTTTTGAGAACTTCCTGTGTCTCAATCTATGACAGTTAAAGAATATGCGTCAGCCATGTGTTTCACTTTGTTTATGCTGTAGCGTAGCTACACGCTTGTCTCATTAGCCTGTTCGCCCAAAAAACACATTCATAAAGAATGATCTAAAGTTTTTGGATTATAGTGACACAATCGAGACTGCTGATAAGGTATGCCAATCTGTTGAACTTTTTGGGTTGTGATCGATTGTGAGCGCTATGTGCAAGGGAGATAAGAAGTGTAGGCTAGGTTCTTTCCGTGCATTAATGTATACAATTTTTTGTCAGGGGAGGTCATTCATTTGGGTGCCACCTATGGCTTGATCAGCCTGCTATGCCACCCGAAGTAGCCTATTATTGTTACAGATTTTAATCAATGCAACTAACGTTATGTGTAAAGCGATGTACTATAAACATTACCGAATGCAATTTAATATCCCATCTGTTAAGACATCTTCCACAATTCACGATGGAATGTTTTGACTGTGCGTGTTAACATAAAAGAATAATAATAATACAATCATGCAATAGACTGCCCCGTAAATTCCCGCAAATATTCATAAATGTGTACATTCATCCTAAAGCAAATCAGGTTATGGCAACAAACATGTTATTTGGCTTTGTGCAAAAACCTCAGAACACTTCACCTGAAGTGCCCAATTTTATTCTTGGATATTTTAATCATGTTTTGTGTCCCTAAAAAAGTCCTTGTCAAACATTTATCAGTATGTAACCAACCAGGCAGGAAAATATGTTAGAACTCTGTTACAGGATTGTCAAGGGAGCATGTAAATCAGTACACTTTCCTGCCTTGGGGTTAAAATCTTGTCTGAAGTGTCTATTGCTTCTCTTCAGGGCTGTTTTGACTGCACGGATCGGGGGATGTTGAAAGACTTGTATGGATCTTGATTAACTTACTGATGTAGTCAGCTCTTATGTTACTTTTTGTGAGAGCATTATTATTCCTACCAATAAGATTAAGGTCTACCCTAACAATAAACCTTGGATGTCTAAACCAGTCAAGTCTAGTCTACAGAATAAGAAGCTGTCTTACAGTCAAGGAGGGACATTAGAAAGAGAAGTAGCAAAATAGAAGGTTAAAGTGGAAAACCTAAAGGCTAATAAGAGGTATAAAAGTAAAGTAGAGAGTAAACTGGCTGAGAAGAATTTTGCTTCATCATGGTCCGGCATGAAAACTATAGTAGGTATACAGCAGTGGGAAAAGAGCTGATATTGCCATGGATGGCTTCAGTTCAAACAGCGAACTTGCAAATGCTCTTAGTAATTTTATCTTAGATTTGATCAGTTTGATAAAGATGAAGCTGAGGAATTGATATGTAAATTTAAAGATAATCACTACCCAGTCCTGGATCAGAGAGCAGTAGAAAAATGGTTTCTCTCACAGAAGGTGAATAGGAGGCCTGGTCCAGACAATATTTGTGGCAAACTATTGAAATATTGTGCAGGACAATTAAGTTTTATCTTTTGTGATATTTTTAACATGTCCTTATACCTATGACATGTACCTAACCTGTGGAAGCAGGCTATTATAATCCCAGTTCCTAAAAATAATAGTCCCAAGGCTTTAAATGATCTCAGGCCAGTTGCCCTCACTTCTCTTATTATGAAATCTCTTGAGCAGCTTGTGAAGACGGAGATTGTAAGGCAAACTGAGCTCTAGACCCTACGCAGTTTGCTTAGGGCACATAGAGGAGTTGAGGATGCTGCAATTACTCTACTCAATCTTTTGCTTAAGTACTTGGTGGGGAGAAATGCTCATGCTAGATTGTTGTTTATTGACTTCTCCTCAGCCTTTAATACGATCCAACCACACATTTTAGCCATGAGACTGATAGGGCATTTTGAGCTGAGCAAAAATTTGGTGGGTTGGATATTGGATTTTTTGACGAACAGATCACAGAGGGTGAAGGTAAATTGCATTTTATTGGATTCACTATTTACGTCCACTGGCTCACCCCATGGCTGTGTTCTTTCACTTTTGTTTAATATTTTTTATACCAATATGTGCCAAAGTAGGCATGTTAATAGGACTGTATTGAAATTTGCTGATGACACAGTCATCGTGAGTCTGTTACGTGACAATGAGTCCGGTCATGGTCCTTTTATTCAGTAGTTTGTCACCTGGTTTGACAAATCTTATTTGGAGTTAAACTAATTGATTACCCTTTTCTATCTGGATTTTACCGAATCAGTCTTATCATTCTCCCTTGTGTCTTGGTTTGGTAATTTGTCTTAAAAGACAACCTAACCTAGAAGGTCTTTATTTCAATCAGCTAAAGCTTAAGGCGAGTTTCATTATTGGAGATCCACCCTTTGCACGCTGAGTTTCAGCTCCTCCCCTCAGGATGCCAGGTTTTGGCCCCTAAGTGGAGAACCAAACGATATAGGAATACTTTTGTACATGCTGCAATAGAATTAATAAATAAAAATAGCAGGAGATGATATTCTTTGCTATGCATGGCACTTTTTTGGGGTGGCGTGTTGAGGCACATTGTCATGACTTTTCTTTCTTCATTTTTGTAATCTTTTGTGTTGAATGTTTGTGTTGATGTTTTATGGATTGTCTTAAGTATGGATTGCTGAATCTTTTATCTGCACAACAAATTTACCCTTGGGTACTAATAAATATACCTTCATCTTGTGTTTAAACAAAACGTATTAAGTCAAGCTATTTCATATTTTACCAAATCAACTGCATAGTTTTTTAACGGTAAACTTTATTTTGATATTGATGCATGCAACACATTCCAAACAAGTTCGGGCAGGGGCAATTTCGGACTAATACTTATGTGACAAGTTCAAATAAGAAGGTGATGTGAAACAGGTGAGGCAATCGTGTAATCATAGAACAGTGCCTACAGAAAATCATCATAACATGGGGGTCTGCTTGAGGTAGTGGGCTAAGTGGCTGCATTGCACGACACTCTGCATTGTAATAGTCACTTTCCCTGGGCCTCCTGTACGAGGCAGCTCAAATTGGCATAGCGCTGCCTGGAATTTGTGTTAGATAAATCAGATTATCTATCCTGCCACATCGCTCTCCAGCAAATCCTTGATCGGGTGCTTGTGGGTACAATTGCGGAAGTATACTGCATTATCTGACTAACCCTGTTTATTTTCAACACTATGTAGAACAATCTATTCTAAAACAAATGTAGTCGTTCAGTGGATCAGTTGTAATAACACCTTTTATGTATAGCAACATGTTTTGTCAGAATGATGTCAATTTGATATTGTTAGATTTCTTGTCACAAAATGCAGATTTAACTCTACTTTGCCCTACTCATTTATTTTGTATTTTATGTTCATTTTTTGGAAACATCAACCATATGAAAGTCCGGTTAAGAGAATTATAGGAGAATGTGTTGCTGGATTAATTCCTATACAAAAGTCAAAAAGTGCATTAATAGATTCTTAAAACAGCTTTAGTCTCATATGAGTCCTTTAAGATCCTATTATGATAGAAAATTGTTAAGGGTGTATCTTAGTTTCAGTGAAAAATATAATGGGAAGTGCTTCAGTCACCTTGATTGGCTACGTTGGTATGAGTGCAGACAGCAACAAATCATATTATTCAGTTAGGCTGCTATCCTATTTGAAATAGGTGTTTAATTTAGAGCACATTGGCCATGTTAGTTATCTAGAACATAGCAATACAACTGCTGTACTTTGGCTGCTCTATTGGGAAGCAACTCACTGACGCTACAACTTGGCTCAACACGTTCAGTGTTTGTGCAGTGCTCAACTATCTTAATGAACACGTCTTCTTTGCACAATTGTTTACCTTCTCCCGTCCGTTGTTGTTATCTAAATAAGAAAACTTACTAGACACAGCTGTAGTTAGATAGCTATGAGTTTAGCTATCCGCTGAAAAGCCTAGTCTAAATTCAAAGTGCGACGGCAATTTTGACAAGAGCTGCATCATTTCTAGCCCTGACTGGATTGACTAGCTAGAGGATAGTCCGCGCTGTTCTTCTTCTTTGAGTTTTATGGCCAATCGCAACTGACTTACTGGTGCATATACCGCCACCAACTGTACCAGAGTGTGAGGCCGGTCACAGCGCACCCAATTAAATTCCACCCAACTGCCACCCTAAGAAATCCCAATACAGCCCACGACACATGCCCCATATGCTGTTATTTAAAACACTGCAGTAGAGGTGGCACATATTCCCTCACATACCCCACGTGCACTTTACTCGGCAACGGCCCTCCAAACTCCAACAACACCGTTGGACTCACCTTCTCCAGCCACAACAAACTAATGCCCAACCGCCTCGCTTCCACCACAACACCTCCCGTCACAACCTCTTTTAAATTGTAATCTAGGATTGGTTTTCTATTCCACAATAAGGCCACCACCCACGCTGCCAAACATGCCCTGGTAAAAATGGCCACAGTGCCAATTTTAGACTTTGGTGACATTATTTACAAAACTGCCTCTAACAGCCTCCTGAGAAATGATGCCCTATTTAACACTCACCAGTGTGACCTACAGTATAGTGTACTTCTGGGCTGGTTTTCACTACACACTGCACATGTTTCACTCACCCTTTCACTCACACACACTCCCTGCCCATTTATGCCCTAGTGTCTTAGTTATGCCGCATGGTATATTTGCACGCACTCATCCGCACTGTTAGTTTTTCATTGTATGTTATTTGCACAATTAACATTTGCACTGTTACGCTGAAGTGTTATCTATTCCGTTGTAACTGCCGAGCCACTTTTCATACCATCTGATCTACCTCTCTAGGTTGCACCTCATTTGCACTAACTGTACTTTTACATGTCTTATACTCTATCTGCACCGTTATATTTTAGTTTTTTGTGTACTTCATCTGTACCTTTGTGCCATCTTGCAACTTTATGCCTTCTCTTGGGCAGGTCACCATTAAAAATGAGAAAGTGTTCTCAATGGCCCACCTGGTTAAATAAAGGTAAAATAGAATGAAATAAATATTTGAGTGAGTTGGTGGTCATCCCGGTCAGTGGAGGTTCATTTTCAACCCCTACCGGTCTGTAACTTTGTTGTCCCCAATGTCTGCGGCTTGACCTTTTTCTTATGAACCGCCGTATTTGAAATTTTAAGGATGGAAGCAACCCAACCATAGAAATAGAATGGATAGAAAGGCCATTGAACTGCTTGGCGTGGTCATTCGATTAGTACACAACAAATTGGCGATTGTTGTTAGTTGTTATGGAGACAACACGCAAATCAATTTATTGTGGAAGCAGGCCGCTAGATCTTTGCAATGGAATGGTACACATAAAAATGGCTGCCGTTCTTACCATTTTGCTACGTTAATTTGAATTGGAATGGCCTTTCTATCCATTCCATTTCTATGAACCCGATGCTCACTGTATACCTCTGCCAGTAAAGCCAAAATTGAAGCCTCATTTTCCTCACTCAAACCTTTCCTTTTCAACTCTTTTGGCATGGACAATAACTTTTGAAGTACTACTAGCTGTGTTTTTGCCATCCAGCTGTCCTATATCAAGAGGTTGGTGATGACCACACCAGTGTTTTTTATCCTTTTTTTCATTAAGTAAGATTTGGTTCAGGTTATAAGTACTTCATTCAGTAGAATAATGGAATGGCTGCCATACATGTATGGAGAATTCTTTCCAGAACTGTATGTCTTTTTCTATAGCAAGCATAGAAGTATCCTTCTTGCCTGTGCACAAACAGACCTATAAAACTACATTTCGGGATGTCTGAGGCTAGTAATAGTTAATAAAACACATTTTATGTCATTTTTAATCACCCCAATCAGACATTTAGCAATTTTACATCCAGTCCAAATGAAAATAGATAGAATTGGGACAATTTTTCAGACACTTTCCAAACCTTCGAACCAAGGCATATCCACCCTGCCTTGATATGAAAAAGCAACTGATCCCATCTTCAGTGGAAGTGTCATAACATAGGATACCAGAAATTCTGCTGTCTACAAATTGATATACTGAGCTCAGTTGAAACAGTGTTGCAATCGGCCAACGCATGTTCACTGTAATGAGAGCCCAACTGATAGAGGCAGACAGGCAGATGAGAGAGGTGAATGTGTAAAGAATCTGTTCTGGAACTGCAATGCTTTGAAAATGTGGGCTGTAATTACATATTTTCACACCATCTGAAAACTATAAAAAACAAGCGAGATGCGACCCGGCATCCAAGGGTAAACTAAATGATTTTGTATGATACTGATTCAGACACCAGATCAACTATGAATTATCCCATTAATCTTTAACCACAACGTCGTGTACCGTATGGTTTTGCTTTAGATATTACGCTGTGCTGGCTGCTTATGTTGTTGCATTGTTATGCAGGTGATGGTGATGGGGGCCACCAATAGACCTCAGGATCTGGATCCAGCCATACTGCGCAGGATGCCCACCACTTTTCATGTGGGTCTACCGGTAAGACTTGGATTTCTGTCACATCAGTTGTGTGTATACCCTTGTAGGTGACACATTTACAACCTGTATATTATTATGTCATGTACTTCTGTAGACCGCAAGACAGAGGGCAGAGATACTCAAGTTGATCCTGACAGGTGAAAATGTAAGTACATTTTATCCAAGGTAATATTTCCTCTCCTGTTTTTTCCCATGGATGGGTTATATGTGTGTAATCTCTCACTAGTGTCATACCTCAGTTAACCATGAAATTCCAAGTTTACTTTGTGTAGTTTTGATGAAAAGGGTGACAAATCTACCTAATTCCTTACAGTAATAATATGGTATCCCAGAAACAAGTGCTCTCCCATTGCGTTTGCCTAGTGGATATGTAACTTCATTACTGGGTGTTTGTTTAGCAATTAGCAAGGCTGAAATCTACAGAATCAACTGATTTTTGCTAGCCTTACCATGCTGCCCGCATCCATCATCTATATAATGTGCACTAGAATTGTTGCTGTCTGAGGCCATATTCAGGAAAAAACTTCTAAAACATGGTAACTTTTCAGGAGAGCAACAAAACAAAATATTTTTATTTGTTTTTTCAAAGTTTTTTCAAAGTTAAGTAATGGGATCTTGAATATGTAAACTTTTATTTTAGCTGAATTACAAAGCTGTGTGTATTTTATAAGTATGAAAAAAGTACTTTACCAAACCTAGTATAAATACCAGAAGACAGAGTTTGTCTGTGTTTACATTCGGTCTCATAACAACTGTGACCTTTATAGAGAAAGTTGAGAGAAGATATACTATCATCGAGTACAGTCTTATGCAATAGTTTAGGCACTCCTGACAATTTCCATGATTTTAATTTATGAATAATTGGGTGTTTGAATCAGCAATTTCATTTGATCTATTAAATAACTGAAGGACACAGTAATATTTTGGTAGTGAAATGAGTTTCAAACAGAAAATGTGCAATATGCATCAAAGAAAAATATTCATTCTTATAGGTCTCTGTTAACACCAGCCCCCACTGGGCTGGGCGTTACAAATGTAGTAATTTGCAACATTTGCACTCCCGTGTTTTTTGTTGTTGTAGTTGTTGTTTTTGGTTATAAATGTTTTCTCCCCTCCAAATTGTTCTTGCCAATCATTCACACAGGGGGTTGCTGGAGAGCGAGACTTATCTTTCTCGAATGCCAGGCAGCACTATGCCAATTTGTGCTGCCTTGTGCTGGAGGCCCGGGCAAAGTCAGAGAAGCCATATTTACACTCCCGTTTTTAAAACACCTGGCTTGTTTTGGCATTGGATACATTAAGATTATATCAGAATTGTATTTACTCAAAGTATAATGCATCATAAATTTCCCATTGTTTCACCAATTGCAGTGTTTAATACACCATTTTGAAGTGCTGAATCTGTACTTTAATGAAATGTAAAACAAAATAATAGATTTTGACTTTTGTGACAGCAAACCCAAATATGGGTTTGAATGGTTTATGGTTTAAATATGCAATCATATGGGAAATCTCTTTCAACGGAACCTGTGGCAAATTCCTGAAGTCCGCTTTAGTACACTCTGATTCAAACATGTATGGTTCAATATCACGATGTTAAAAGGACATTGAAAGAACTCCTAATCCTCTGTTACCGTAGTGTTGAGAAGCAATTGTGTTGCACAACATAAGGACATTTATTTAGCTAGCTATCTTCCAAGAGTCAAATCAACAAAAAAATTAATCTGCAGAGGAAGTTTGAAAAAACACCTCCCTAATTGAACCATTTGACAAATCAGCTGACAAGAACATTGCAGAATGGCTTTGTCAAACACAGACAACAGCGATTACTCACAAAACTACTTGTAGTGTGAGCTTAAATAACATTTAGGCTTTTCCAAACGTATTACTACCATTATTTTTAGATGTCTTTGGCCCTTGAGTTGAAAGGATGCTGTCATTTCGAGTATCATTTCGAGTATCATTTCGGGTATCATTTCGAGTATCATTTCGAGTATCATTTCGAGTATCACTTAGCATGCAAAGCATTCTCTACTGCTCCTTCTGGACATTTGTGTGTGTGGACTAGATCTCACTGACCTGGAAATCTCAAACAGGGTACAAACCAACTAAAGGTCCTCAGGGGTGAAATGCTTCTTTAAAAAACATACCAGTAATGAGAAACCTATCATGCAATGATTCTTCATGGAACTCTGTGTTCTCTCCTTTCCTCAGCTCAGCAATGCCATTAACCTGAAGGAGATAGCCGAGAAGTGCCATGGTTCATCAGGTAGTGACCTCAGGGAGCTGTGTCGTGATGCGGCCATGTACCGTGTTAGAGACTTTGTACGCAAACAGCAAATGAAGCAAATAGCTCAGCAAATGCAGGAGGAGGATGAGGAAAACCAGTAAGTACCAGAAAAGCGATCAAAGTACTGTTCTGTGGCTTTTTTGGAATGATGAATATTACTGTTACATATTGCTCATTGTGTAGTGCTTGTCTTTTTTTCTTTTGCTGATGCAAAGTCTTCAGGGTTTAAAAGATGGCGTTAATTTAAAAAGTCTCATCAATCAGCGTCTGCTTCTATGGTTGAAATCTGACTTTTCTCTCATCCAACTCCAGGCCAGGGGTAGAGGAGCGTCTGCGGCCCATCACCCAGCTGGACCTACTCTTTGGATTGGATAAGATGAAGGAGTCGAAAAAGGCCACCATGCCCCAGGAACTCATCTCCAGAGAGGTGCCTTTGGATTAAACCCTTTAGTCAGTGTCACTGCTCCCATCATCACCAATGTCCTCACGTATCCGCCCCATTCCACCCCTACGCCTGTGCACTGTTACACTCTGAATTTACCAACTACATCCTCAACACCACACAGCCTAACAATCCCAGAACATTTCCAGTGCCCTGTATAACAATAAGACTCTTAGAATCTCAGGCTTGATGCATGAAGCTGGGCAGCAGGTCTGTCTACTGTAAGGCTCCCACAGAGCCTGGGCGAACAGTCACTCCCTGAGTACTCTGATGTAGTTACCATTGTCGTTATAGTAATTATGTAGCACACATTATGTAATCGCAAAGAGAGAATATTGTTATTATATATTTTTTATTATTCATTTTACTTCTCTGAAATAAATGTTTGTACTGTCACTCTTTGGTTTGGACAAGCACGAAAGTGTCCCTAGTGTCAAATTGTGTGCATGTCTTAGTAAAAGAATGAAAAACAGTAGTTACACAATAGTTTACATGTCTTTTAATGTTGTAACAAAGGCCAAGTGGTTTAAAAAGCAAACGGGACATTTGGGAAATTTACTATGTCTGATACTTTGAGTCGACTGATGTCTATTACATATTAATTAAAATTGTTTAAATCTGTACTACTCTAAATGTTGTATTGAAACAATTTTAAACACATTATATGTCCCTGCTGAATGTGTTCTTTTTTCATCATGACACAGTTCTTTTCCCTTCATTGAGCAGGGAATGTATATTGCTGGATGTGACAAAGCATGTGCTTTTGTGCAAGGTCTGTTATTCTTGCATTTTTACTTGAGAGCTTCATGTTTATATACATGGTGAATAGGTAACCTTCAAAAATAGGTATTGACCAGCACTGCAGTCTATCTCAAAATGTCAATCATTCTAGTTGGTCTCCGTGGAGACCAGACAGAGTCCTACAGTTACGCCTTTTCCCTCTAGTGTCACTACAGTGGCTCTTGCTGTTCTGTTTTGTCTTCCAAATAAGGATCTGCTTTAGACCTGGGAAACCATGTCTGGCCACTTTGTTTGAAATCAATTTTTGGAAAGAATACAACAACAAAACACTAAGGCTGCCAACTTAAAAAGAGTCCTGAATATGAACATGTTGGCCTTTAGTAGAATGTGACTGTTTTCAGATGTATTACAATTTCGGTCGATTTTTATATTTGTCTGAACATTACATGTACATATGGAATTGGCTTATTGTTTTTTATTTATTTATACATAATACATTAGCCCTGAACTAAGTTTAAAAACATTTGTTTTTTTCATTGTCTTTAAAAAGAAAAGTATTATCTACACTGTGTGCACAATTATTAGGCAAGTTGTATTCTTAAGGATTCATTTTATTTATTTTTTATTTTTATACAGTGCTCTCGGTTAATCCAAAATGTAAATACACCTCAAACATGAATAGCTTAGAAAGTAAAAGTGAGGTTTTGGTCTTTGTAGAATATCTATGTGTGCACAATTGTTGGGCAACTATTAGTGAGAATAATACACAAACAACAAAAAATGACAAATAAACATTTCTCATGTTTCAAAACAAATCACTGACCAATATAGCCACCCTTCTTTTCAATCATAAGTCATAAGCCTTCCATTCATGGAGTTTGTCAATTGTTTGATCTGTTAATGATCAACTTTTTGTGCAGCAGCATCCACAGCCTCCTAGACACTGTTCAGAGAGGTGTACTGTTCAGAGAAGGGACCACAAGTTCTCAATAGGGTTTAGGTCAGGTGAGGAAGGGGGCATGTCATTATTCTTTCATCTTTAAGGCCTTTACTGGCTAACCACATACTTCGATGCATGTGATGGAGCATTGTCCTGCATAAGTCATCATAAATCATGGTTGTCTTGAAAGATGCAGACTTTTTCCTGTACCACTACTTGAAGAAAGTGTCTTCTAAAAACTGGCAGTAGGTTTGGGAGTTGAGTTTGAGTCCATCTTCATCCTGAATAGGTTCAACCAGCTTATCTTTAATAATACCAGCACATAACAGTACCTCACCTCCACATTGCTGGCGTCTGAGTCAAAGTAGATCTCTGTGCCCGTTACTGATCCAGCCATGGGCCCATCTTGTACTTCTGGGCACTCCAGGTAGGTTCTGGAATATGACAGCACTGGAGGATAATGGGTTCCTGGTAGCTTCACGTTTGAGGCTTCTCAAATCTTTGGCAGTTAATTAGCATAGTATTGATGAAATCGTAAAAAGAGTTGCCTAATCATTGTGCACACAGTGTAGAGTGAGTTTATATAGTTAGAGCATATATAATATATACATATAATACTGGCCCCATGTGTGAATCAAACTCACAACCGTGGCATTGCAAGTGATCTTTATTGAATCTTCTCTCTAATGTACATTCAGGAATATGTTTGTCTGTGTATTTGAGTATTTTCAAATATGAATGGACAGGTTCATCAGGTGTGTTATCTAGACTCCCTTTCAGTTAGACGCATCCAGTACCCACAGATACAGACCCCAGCCCAGAATGTCATCACCAGTTGAGTCATCAAAGGAACAACCACAAACCATTAAAATGTAGAACCCGTCACTGTCACAAGGTGCAAAACTCAAATGAAAAGAATTTGCTCACTGACTATCACCAAGCTATCCAGCAGTATGTCCTGGTTGATGCTGGGTACATATGAACCCCTGTTGCAATTCCTACATTTTGTGCAAGGAATGAACATTGCTACACTCAGCTATTTTTGCCGCCAGCTCTTCGTTTTTTTGGGACACGTTTTGGGACGTTTTCCACTTTTGGCTCCCTACTCAAATGTTGGATTTGAAATTCAAAAATATGATATTGTTGAATTTAAGATTATTTGCTTTTATTTCAGGATATTTGTGTATGCATTGGTTTCTCCATTTAGGAATGAAGACACTGTTTATTCATAGGGAGACTCTAGGGTATGTCAGATCCTACTCTTTGTAAGGACCACAGGGGGTGCTGTTGCTCTACTACTCAGATGTACAATATGGGTTGCAGGCCTCTTGTGTACCATTTACATGAAAGTACACAGTATAATATTTATTTATTCCTAAAACCTCATCAGTTCACTACAGAAGCTAATAGTGTTTGATGAATCTCTGAAAATAAATGAACACCTGAATTCAAAGCTACAATAGGTATGGAATATGGATACATTTGCATCACTCAGATTTAAATCAATTGCTGATATTCTAATTGGTTGATTCAGATGTAATGAAAAAATTAAGATACCACTGCAAAAGGTCAACCCCATTGAAAACAACTGGAATGATCAAGAGGAAGATGGATGGTCACAAGCCATCAAACAGTTTTTTGCAACAGGAGTGGAATAATGTCACCCAATTTCAATGTGGAGAGCATGCCAAGATGCATGCAATCCAATTATTATTATTATTATACAATTATTATTATTCCTCTAAATATAGATTCCTGAACTCTTCCTAAGTTAAGTTAGTATTGTGTTGCTTCAAAAAATAATATGAACGTATTTTCTTTGCATAATTTGCAAATAAATGCTCTGAATGACAATATTTTTATATAGAATTTGGTAGAAATCTTGTCAGTTGTTTATGGAATACAGCAAAAATTTTCGTTTTACCCAAACACATACCTATCAGTTGTAAAACCAGATGATGTTGCAATGGTCTCTTAATTTTTTTACAGAACTGATTAAAATGGTAACCTGGGATTTTACCAAACAAAGTAACAATTGTAGTATCTTTTTGACCGTCTCCCAAGAACATTATGGAGTTGTCAATGGTTGGAGCAGATATTCGGCTGGATTTTGTTTTTAACTTCCAAAATAAGAAATTATTATTTTGTAATTATGGTTCAAAGCAAAAGATCAGTACCTCCAAAACCTTGGTTCTTCCAGGGGGTGCCACTAAATGTGTTTTTATTGCTTTTGGGGAGAAGTGATGATTTTAACATCTGATTCTTGATTTCCAATTCCTTTCATCCATGGTAAACAATAAGAGTGGAAAGGCTGTAGCAGTACATTTGCATTGGAGGCAAGTCGCTTATGCACGTGATACACTATACATGTTGTATTCATGGCTCAACTTCGGAGTTTAGAAAAGCTGAACTTTCATCCTCTCGTGTGTCAAATGGTACACTTTCCATACTACTTTTCATCACTTTCACAGAAAATTACCAGAAGGTGTACTTCCCTTCATGGTACCTCTTTCTAGTGTATTCTGTTACTCTTCTGATCCACCCTAGGTTAAGTTGATTTATCTTTTCTCTGACTTATGTTCTAAAAGGAGACCACTAAACCAATCCACACTCTTGTCAGATATATTCCACAGTCACTCCCATAGAGATGCATGTTAATCTCTTAGTGTACTGAACCAGATCTCTGGCATAATTACCATAATCATTGATTATTCAAGGTCAGCTGTTGTTTTCACCACATCTACTGTAGGATATCCTATTAATATATACACTCGGGAGTTTATATTGACACTTATGTTTTTACTTTCTGCCCCATCGTCACATGACATTAGACAGAGATTCTCTTTGAATAAACCACTTTCATCATGTAGGTATTTCATTTTCTTACTAGGACAGTATCTACTTGATTAATATCCACTTGGGGAAAAAGTTCCCAATTCATCTGTGTCAGAGGCCCCAAAAATGGCACAAAATATCTGTAAAGCCGAATATGAAATGATGAATATATAATAAAAACTTCAACACAAATCAACTTTGGCTGTATGTGTTTCTGTACTGGAAGAGTACATGGCCTTTGGGATTTAATGGAATGCATTATGCATAGGTTCTGAGAAAGAATCTGAATGTAAATAGAGTTCAACGTTACTATAGGACACACTTCACACTAAGAGTGATGTAAAGAGCAAGTAGTTCTACATCCTTAAATAGTGGTATTAAAATGTTAAACAAAAGTAAGAGGAAGTTCTACTGTAAGTCATAAACACAATGCTTTTATGAGTTTCAGACCCCTAAAGTGGCATTGCCCTCAGCTCTGTAATACAATGCATTGTCCTTACCCATTTACCTTTCCATTATTCTTTGTCAAGCTTCTTTTACAACTGTCTCCTCATTACAGAATGTAAGCCAGGCATTAGAGGCCTGTCTGTGGGTGTTATTGGAGTTCTTACATTATATCAGGACAACTGTAGATAAAAGAGGTATTGGGAGGTCAACAGAGCATGTATCTGAGGAGGTAGAAAAAAGACTATCTTTGGATAAGATGTAGGTTCACACAAAGGTATGACTCTGCCCTGTGTGGAATGCTCCACCAACATTCGAAGCCCAGCTCACTATTTGTCTGTTGAGAAAAGAAGCAAAATTGTCATATCCAATAGTGTGACACCCAATAGATGTCACTGAAATGTGATTACATAAAGAAGAGTGTGATCTCATCTGCATCTTATCTTTCTAACATCCATTGTACTCCGGCGCTTCCTTCCTTTCCATTCCATGTTTATAATGGTACTAATGAATTCTATCTGTTCATCAGTCTTGGTGTGCAGCAGAGCCTTAACCAGACTTATGATTCACTGCCATGTTTGTAAATCATGTGCTAAATTGAGAGGCATTGGGTGTCACGGTGGTGGCTGTGTTAGCTATGTTAATGAGGCAGGACAAAGGCACAGTGCCCACTCAGGGAAGCGGAGATGGGATAATGAGCACTAATTAATTGTACACCGGAGGTTGCGGGCCTCATCTCTCCTCCACCGGCAGGCACACAGAAGAAATACAAGCGGATGATTCACCCTACACAGCAGGAAAGAAGGCAGGCGAGGGGGGGGATCTGCCCAGAGACATGACTGTGTAACTTAGTCACCAAGGCTGTATTTAGTGTGATGTGAAATGATATGAACATTGCGAATCTGAATAAAGTGAAAAAAGCTGAAATGATTCCCTGTTCTTTTATTCAGGAAGATCATTCAACCAATCAAAGTGCACCATTCCAACCATTTAACACACCTATCTGGACCCACATTTTGTAATGTTACATATCCTTAAATTGCCTGGAGGTCATTTTTTTGGCCAATATATTATGCAAATGTAAGTGGTTGTGATGACTGAGATAGTTTGGCAGAGACTGGCATGGATACAGTTTTGTCAATAATGATTAAAAATAAAGTGTTCATCCAGCACAAGGCAGTGCAAATTGGCACAGTGGTGCCCGGGAAAAGGGAGTAGATTTGTCAGACTAACGTACATTCCGATATTTTCTCTCCAGCTAAATCCAGAAACTGACCTCTTGTGCACTTACAAACCATTCTACATGAACATAAAAAATAAATATGGATGGAATTTTTTTTTTCCAGATGATGTCTGAAGTGGTTAAGTACAGCATTTTTAGAACCACTTGAAGTGTAGTGGATGTATTCACTAATGAATATTCTGTAGTTAATATGCACTTCAAAGGCTTTCATTCAAAAAGCTTTAGACCCAGCTCAGTTGTTTTATGTCGTCTACAAATGGATCTTGAATATGTATGAGTGAAATCATCATAAGCACATGTTCATATTTTATAGTAGTGATGCAACACAGGGAAATATTAAGTAAAGCAACATTTATTCAAATAAATATTTAGAGGTATTCATTTCTAATAAGATCATTAAATTTAATTAAATCATTGAAGTTCAGAAAAAAGGCTGGCCCACGTTTTTGACCTTGATGAAATTATTGTTGGATTTCAGAGTTATTGACCCTTTCAATAACTAATACAATGGATTATTGTGGATTGAAGCTGTTTTGACTGACACTGTATATCAGTGACTTGAGCATAAGCACTTTACAGGCAATTTGTAAGCCTATATAAGGCTTACACTCTTATTCCTAATTCGTGACTCATCAAAATGGAAAACCTTGTATGCTTGCACACCTATTGAGGTGTTAGGAGAAAGAGTAACATCACTATTGCTATTAACAGAATAACTGTACTTTTAGAAGTGGTATAGGAATATCTCAAGTCATTGTAGTACACCTCTTCCCTCAGGTACCATATGCAAATCGTTCTATTGAAATCTGAGCCTGGTTAAGCAATTACCCCTTAGAACCTCCATCTTCCTGCTGTCGTTCTTTCCCCCTATGCCTGAGAGTTGGTTTGTGCATGCCATCACTAACTTATTCATGAAAATTCTTTCACAATTCTGAAGATTAATTTTATATACAGACGCCCTATGCAGACACATATCACCCAGAAATGTCAAGGTTTACTTTCATTTATTCAACTTCAGTGAGATTTACTGAGATTTCCCCAGGACAGGTTTATTAGCTCCTAGGCCACTATACAGACATTTACATGAAAGTTAACGTGTTGTGCTGTGATGAAACAATCGTCTCAGGTTTACACAGTTTACACCAGCATGAGCTCAGACCCAGGGAAAGATTATACTGCTCTAGGCCGTCCTCATGCTCTACCACCGCCGACACTCTTCAGTGACCTGGTGATCTGTTATTTTGTAGTAGTTGCCTGTCCATCCCACGCCATTGTCGTCATCTGTTGGGGGCAGAATCCGATGGAACAGAGCAGGTAGCACTGAGGAAAACATGCATTTAAGAGGGATTGATTCAACCACACATATTTAAGACTTTTACAAAATATTCCATGGCCAAGGCAGGTATTGTGTGAGGTAATTTCCAAAAGAGATGCTGCCTAGGCTAAGATTTAGAAATATGTGTTAAATTAATAAGAAAAGCTGTCTGAATATTATTTACATCCTGTGTCTGAATCTGAGGGTTTTCTGACAAGATTTGGAAAGCTACTTAATCACTCAAGGTTAGAAATTCCCCCTCATTTCCCAAATAAATTCTGTTGCTGGTGCAGTTACAGACAAAAAGCAATCACTGATGTGTTTAAAAACAACCTATGGAAATCATTCAAAAAGTTTAAATCAAAGTGCCAATTCTGCAATCTCTTGGTTACTGTCTCATGCTCAGGAATTACGTGCATCAACCAATAGTTGCAGGCAGGGCCAGTCCTAACCTCCCGGGTGCCCTAGACAAAATTCTTCTATTATCTTTAGGGGAACAGTATATTGCATTATATTTGCTAGCATGACATTGTGGTCATCTTTATGATGGTACTGTAAGCAGGTTTCAGGAGGGATAAACACACAAGAACAGTCTGTAAGTGTAATTACATTTTACTTTATTCTCAAGTGATGATAATTGTGTTATAATTTTACAAGATATTTTGTAATGTCTACATAAGCTGGACTACACATTTTATTTTTTGGTTAATTATACTGCTGGCAGATAGTGTTACTGTACTCTAAAGTGGTCAATTTACACACACACAACAATAAGGTTTATCTCCAATCTGCATTGAATTGATTTGTTCTATAATAATTACATTTATAGTAACCCCTTTTTCAAATTTTCATAATATAATCTACAGTATTTATGGTGAAATATTAATAAAATAAAGAAAGTAAATACATATACCATGTTTCAGGTTAGAAAGGGTAAAGTTTTTAAATCTTCTTTTTATTTCATTAAATTATGACACTTCCCTAACGTTCTTTTTTGTCCGATTCTTTTTCCCCATTATTCTCCCTTCCCAATTCCCAATACACCTGCCTTGTCATCGTCTCTGCAACTCCTTGAATAGATACGGGATGGTGATGGGCACTCATATGGTTCATCCAACCACATGTCACAGAGCCAGCCGACTCTTTTCACACTGCTCATCCAAGCCTTTAGTCAGATCATGCGTGGGATGATTACTCTCGTCAACTGTACTTCCATGATTTAACCTTTTACAGGCACCCAATCTGCACACAAGGAGTCGCTGGAGAGCGATGTAGCAAGGTACATAATTTGACTTACAGTACATCCGGAAAATATTCACAGCACTTTTTTCACATTTTTTATGTTACACCCTTATTCCGAAATGGATTTAATTCAATACGTCCCTCAAAACTCTACAAACAATACCCTATAATGACATGTGAAAGATGTGTGTTTGAAATCTTAGCAAATTTATTGAAAATAAAAAATGAAAAAGTACACATATCTGTCCAGAGTAGTTCAATCGGGTTCAAGTCTGGGCTCTGGCTCGGCCACTCAAAGACATTCACAGAGTTGCCCTGTAGCCACTCCTTTGTTATCTTGGTTGTGTGCTTAGTGTTGTTG
Organism: Umbra pygmaea; assembly: GCA_016801145.1. NCBI lineage: Eukaryota > Metazoa > Chordata > Actinopteri > Esociformes > Umbridae > Umbra > Umbra pygmaea. Next base: position 19,976 of record JACXGM010005160.1, read on the forward strand.
CTCTGTTGGAAGATGAACCTTTGCTCTAGTCTGAGGTCCAGAGCACTCTGTAGCAGGTTTTCAGCAAGGATGTCTCAATATATTGCTGCATTCATCTTTACCTCGATCCTGACTAGTCTCCCAGTTCCTGCCATGAAAAACATGCCCTCAGCATGATGCTGCCACCACCATGCTTCACTGTAGGGATGGTATTGGCCAGGTGATGAGCAGTGCCTGGTTTCCTTCAGACATGATGTTTGCTTTTCAGGCCATAGAGTTCAATTTTTGTTTCATCAGAACAGAGAACTTAGTTTCTCATGGTCTGAGAGTCCTTCAGGTGCCTTTTACTGAAGAGTGGCTTCTGTCTGGTCACTCTACCATAAAAGCCTGATTGGTGAAGTGCTGCAGAGATTGTTGTTCTTCTGGAACGTTGTACTCTCTCCACAGAAAAATGCTGAAGCTCTGTCATAGAGACCTTCAGGTTTTTGATCACCTTCCTGACCCCACCATTTGCTCATTTTGGCCGGGCAGCCAGCTCTAGGAAGAGTCCTGGTGATTCCACACTTCTTCCATTTATGGAGGATGGAGGCCACTGTGCTCATTGGGACCTTCAATGCTGCAGATATTTTCCTGTACACTTCCCCAGATCTGTGCCTCAATACCATCCTTTCTCGGAGGTCTACAGACAATTCCATGGACTTCATGGCTTGGTTTGTGCTTTGACATGCACTGTTAAATGTGGGACCTTATATACAGTTGTATGCAAAATTTAGGCACCCTTGACAATTTCCAGGATTTTCATTTATAAATAATTGGGTGTTTGGATCAGCAATTTCATTTTGATCTATCAAATAACTGAAGGATACAGTAATATTTCAGTAGTGAAATGAGGTTCATTGGATTAACAGAAAATGTGCAATATGCATAAAAACCGAAATCGACAGGTGCATAAATTTGGGCACCCTTGTCATTTTGTTGATTTGAATACCTGTTACTTCCTAGCACTGATTAATTGGAACAAACAACTGGTTTGGTGAGCTCATTAAGCTTTGTTGTTCAGAGACAGGTGCATCCAATTATGAGAAAATGTATTTAAGCTGGCCAATTGCAAGTTGTTGTTCTCTTTGACTCTACTCTGAAGAGTGGCAAAATGGGGGCCTCAAAACAACTCTCAAATAACCTGAGGCACAGGTCCTGTTAAGGCCAGAAATGGCAGGCCAAGTAAAAATCGGAGCGGCAAAGGCAAAATATGGTGAGAGCGATCAAAAACGGCCCACAGACCACCTCCAAAGACCTACAACATCATCTGGCTACAGATGGTGTCACTGTGCATCGTTCAACAATTCAGTGCACTTTCCACAAGGAGACACTATATGGGAGAGTGATGCGGAAGAGACTTTTCTGCACACACACCACAAAGAGAGTTGCTTGAGGAATGCAAATGCACATTTGGACAAGTCAGCTTCATTTTGGAAGAAGGTGCTGGGGACTGATGAAACAAAGATGAAGTTTTTTGGTCTTAACAAGGGGTGTCATGCATGGTGGCAAAAGACCACAGCATTCCAAGACTAACACTTGCTACCCACAGTAAAATTTGGTGGAGGTTCCAACATGCTGTGGGGCTGTGTGGCCAGTGCCGGTACTGGGAATATTGTTAAAGTAAGGGTTGCATGGATTCTACTCAACATCAGCAGATATTAGCCAAGAAATTAAACATTGAATTTACCCCTATTTCTCCTCCTCTAAGGATTAACACCCTGAACGGGCAACCCCTCGGCACCCAACAAACCGCTCCTTTGTCATTGCAAATTGGACTACTACACAAGGAATCGATTCAGCTATTAGTTTTGCCCTCCTCAAAGGAACCACTGATCCTTGGCCATCCTTGGCTGTGCTTGCACAACCCTGCTATCTCCTGGAGACAAGGAGAACTGCTAAGGTGGAAGTCCCACTGTAAAACCAACTGCATGGCTTGACCTTGCAGAGCTGTCTCAATTGAGGATTCCACTCCTACTGCACCTGTTCCCTTTCCTGAGGAATACACTCAATTCAGTCACTTCTTCAGTAAAGAAAATTCCGCTATACTACCAGCTCATCGGGATTGGGATTGCTCTATTGATTTGCCGGATGACAGGATTCCTCCTAGAGGAAGAATCTACCCCCTTTTTATCCCGGAAACACAGGAATTAAATGACTACATCGATGAATCATTAAAACATGGGTTTATCCATCCTTTCCCTGTTGCCAGTAGTTTCTTTTTTTATTTCCTAGAAGGATGGAGGTCTGAGACCCTGCGTGGATTACAGGGCTTTGAATGATCTTACTATCAAGAACCGTTATCTGCTTCCTCTCATCCCTTCAGCGTTGGAGCTGGTTGGAAAAGCTACTGTGTACACCAAGCTAGATTTAAGGAGCGCTTAGAATCTCATCCTTATTCGCGACGGATTTGAATAAAAGACAGCTTTTATCACCCCTCTGGGGCATTATGAGTATCTGATTATGCCCTACGGACTAACAAACGCCAGCTCAGTTTTCCAAAATTTCATGAATTATATTTTTCAAGATATGATAGATAGATTCATAATGGTATACATTGATGACATCTTGATTTTTTCCAACAACATGGATGATCATATTACACACATTTCTTAAGTTCTTCTCAGGCTCTGTGAAAATAAACTCTATGTGAGAGTGGAAAAGAGTGAGTTTCACGTCCCGTCAATCTCTTTTCTGGGTTTTGTTCTGACCCCGGGAGGTGTCTGTATGGAAGAAAGGAAAATCGCTGCTGTCAAAGACTGGCCATTACCCAAGACAAAGAAGGAATTACAACGTTTCTTGGGATTTGCCAATTTATACCGTCGCTTTATTAGAGGGTTCAGTACTATTATGGCCCCTCTACACTCAATGACCAGTCAAACAGCCAAAACCTTGCACTGGACACCTCTTGCCTTATCCCAATTTGAAACACTGAAGGGATGCTTTACCACTGCCCCTATACTACACCAACCTGACCCTTCCTTACCTTTTGTGGTCGAAGTGGACGCCTCTGAGGTAGGAGTGGGGGCAGTCCTTTCCCATAGTCATGGCTCCCCGCTCAAACTCTTTCCATGCGCCTTCTTTTTCAAGAAATTAACGCCTGCAGAAAGGAATTATGACGTAGGGAACAGAGAACTGTTGGCCATACGATTGGCTTTGGAAGAATGGAGACATTGGTTAGAGGGCGCTCAGCACCCGTTCCTAGTCCTAACGAATCACTGGAACTTGGAGTACATCAAACATGCTCGGAGACTTAATTCTCATCAAGCCCGCTGGTCTCTCTTTTTTAACACTTTCCAGTTTCAGGTATCATATCAACCTGGGAAAAAAAACATAAAAGCAGACATTATCCCGACAGTTCGATCCACCCTCTTGTGTACCAGATCCAGACTTATTTTACCTCCAGCCTGCCTACTTGCTCCCATTCGGTGGGAGATCCAGGACACTATTGACGCAGCGCTTCTTACAGAACCCGCTCCTCCGGACACACCTCCAGGGAAGACATATGTCCCATCTACGGTACGGACTACTACAGTGGTGCCAAACTGTACATCCGGACATCCTGGTATTACAAAGATAGCAGCACTATTGTCAAGAAGGTTCTGGTGGGGATTCATGGCAGACGACATCCGGGACTATGTTCTTTCCTGTCCGGTCTGCGCCCAAGTGAAAAGGCCACGTCAACTACCCGAGGGTAAGCGGTGTTCTGCTTCTACGGCATCACAGAGGACGTGGTGTCCAACAGGGATCTTCAGTTCATCTCCGGGGTCTGGAAAGCGTTCTGCCAACACCTGGGGATCTCGCTCTCTCTCTCTTCAGGGTACCATCCTGATTCAAATGGCCAGACGGAGCGCCTGAATCAGGAGTTGGGGAGGTATTTACGCCAGCACTGTGCAATAAAAAACCCTTCTAACTGGAGTCGCTACCTACCCTGGGCTGAGTATGCGCAACATTTTTAGATTCATTCTTCCCATAACCTCATGCATTCCCATTGTTCCTGTGGGAAGCGGAAGCTAGAGCGGTGCCAGCAGTAGATGACTGGTTCAAACGCAGCGAGAGAGTGTGGGACACAGTGCACCAACACCTGGACAGAGCTACCAGGACTGAGAAGCGGTTTGTGGATCGCAGATGTCTGCCTACCTCTATCTATCACCCTGGAAAATGGGTGTGGTTGTCCACTCGGGACATCAGGCTTCACCTCACCTGAAAGAAATTGTGTCCCAGGGACATCGGTCCGTTCAAGATTCTCAAGCGTTTGTCTCGAGTCACGTACCGTCTCCAGCTTGGAAATTGTCAGGGGTTCCTAAACCTTTGCACACGACTGTAGACAGGTGTGTGCCTTTCCAAAGTATGTCCAATCAACTGAATTTTTCGAATTTACCACAGATGTACTCCAATCAGGTTGTGGAAACATCTCAAGGATGATCAGTGAAAACAGGATGCACCTGAGCTCAATTTTGATTGTCATGGCAAAGACTGTGAATACTTATGTACATGTGCTTTTTTATTTTTTTATTTTTAATAAATTTGCTAAGATTTCAAACACACTTGTCATTCTGGGGTATTGTTTGTAAAGTTTTGAGGGAAATAATGAATTGAATCCATTTTGGAATAAGGGTGGAAAAAGTGAAGCGCTGTGAATATTTTCCTGATGCACTGTATCAATCCCAAATCCTGTGCAGCGCTATTTTAATTTGTGCTGCCACATGCTGGAGGACCCATAGTCAGGCTCGAACCACTGACTATCGTGGACCCCCACATTTCCTTACCATTTTATTGAAATTAGTATGTAGATAAAAACTCATTGATTGACAAGACAGATGCTTTATGCAGGTTGAAACATGTACTCTGAAATTCTCCACATATCATAGATGTTTACAGCTAGATAGCTGTTGTTGCCACGTAGATGAATGTGTTTACAGCTGGAGAGATGTTTGTAGAGTAATGAGCATAATATTTTCATTGCATGCAAACAATACAGGCACAAATAAACATTTCACTACCTTATGCATGAGCAGATCTAGAGGTAGCTCATATACTTAATGTTGTGTAGGGGTGGGCTAAAATATAAATTGACAAAATGCTAAACTGTCAGGGAGGGTAGGGCTAAGAGAGGTTCCCTGTCCAGTCATGAGGGCATGAGGAAGGAGTATGTTGTATTAATATATTTATGGGGCATAGTATGTAGCTCCCCTTATTGCTGTGTGTGGTACAGTGTAATCAGTGCCGTGACTTGATGTATTTCATTAGAACATATGAGGTGTCTGCCGTGGGGTTTGCTGTAAATATTTATGCCTGCAGGGTAATGGACATGGTTGTTGGAAGGTAGGATGGGTCATTCCCTGGGGGGGTTATAGCAGTGGGTAAAGAAGCTAAGGAAGACACATGGTCCATCCATTGATGCAAGAGTAAGGGGTAAATTGCAGTGAATAGAGTAATGGAGCATGTCGCTCTCTTGGCAATTTGTGAATTGTAGTGAAACCAATGTGTGCCCATTATATATGTGAATAAGTACCTAGAATAAGGGGTGTTTAGGAAGATTGCTCTGAATACTCCTGTTTCGTCTAGGATAGTGGATTACCCCCCCCCCCCCCATGACATTTATTCAAACAAATACATTATATTCAATACTACCTACATTAGATACACTCCTCAATGCTTATTTTGGCACTTGTCTGGAAACTGACTGAACTTTATGGAATGACTAAAACAAGGAAATGTTTCATAATGCAAATAATGTGAATACCCCGTTAAAGTTGTGTTTAGTGACCAGTCTTGTGCAATACAACAGGATAAAACTCCCTTCTGCCCATCAAGTCAATGATTTGCAGAACATCAGTTTCTCCGAAATTCTGCCATCATTTAGCAATGTTTAAAATAAAGAATAAAATATTTTTTAAAGGTAAAAACAAATATTAATTGCAGTAAAAACATCAATAACCCCCCACCCCTTTTAACATCCCAACCCAGTCACCCCAACAACAAAAAAAATTATTTCCTCACAGTTTTCATAAATGATGAACATATGGCTGCATGACTCATTTTGTGTAAAGTCTCTTGTCATCAAGTGGTAGCTCAACTAACTCTTTGGCTCATCTTACTTCCCTCTAACATATATTCTGAGGTCTGATGGACAACAGTGCCTTATTATAGGCCTATAGGGAATAGTGTGCCGACTATAGAGCCACCGAGGACAGACAGCCTGCATCTTCACCGGGGTGGGAAGAACATCTCTCAGTCATCCTCTCTGCTGCTTTCTGTTCCTTTTTTTAGTCCAATCTCTTAACCCCTACAGCAACTGGAGTCCAAAATTGCACCCTATATCTTTAAAACAGTTTTCCACACTTTGTTAAAAGATCTCATGCTCCAAGTGGAACTTAGACATTTGGAAGTCAGCCATAGTCAGTTTTGAGATACACCCTAGTGCTGCTGGCGCAGTGTCCTCAGTTTAGAAGAGATTGGAGTAAAACAGTCTGCATCATCCATACTGGCATCTGCTGTTAGCCTGTCTAATGGTCTGGGTTGTATTATTGCCCTCCAGGCATGTGTGTTTTGGAGAGAGAGAGAGGAAGAAGGCTTCAGTAAATAGTGTTTGTGAAAATTTCATAATTTCAGCTGTTTTGTATATTTCTCCCCACATAATATAACTTCCACATAAGGGTTTTACCAGGTGTCAATGTGTGTGGTGTTATATTTCTTGTTACAAGTAATCCAAGCTATGTGTGTATGAAGTGTGTGAATGTGCTTCAGTTATTTTACAGACACAGATGAGAAAATTTTGATTCAGTGAAATATCAAAAATGTATCATCACGTATCAAGTGCAAAATGTCCAATGTCCTCAATCTGGATTCATATATCAGCAGAGATCTCAGACATTATATCTGCAGTGAATCTGGTCCGGAGATGCTCGAAGACCAGGGGCACAAATGGAAATGACTTTTCTGAATATATTTTGCCCCAAAACAAACGTCAGAGACTGCATGCCTCCTAATAACCTTGACAAAAACAACAACCACTGTCACTAACCAAGGAGCCATTCTGTCACATCTCATGATAAACTAAGAAGAAGGGATTTAGATTCCTTGAAAACGTCATACACTACCAAGCTACATTCTGTGCAAATGAGAAGATATGGATATAAATATACAGTATGAGTGAACAAATTAGGTGGGATTCGTTATTGCGAGGACGAAGGAGGAAGAGATATTTAGACACACTTGTCAGCGATGTAGTCTGTAGTTTTTTTTACCCGCCCTCCAAGTGGAATTGTTGATGTCTGTGTGTAGTAAATTAGATGAAGTATCTCTAATATGCAGTGATGTTTACACTTAGTGCCACAGGCCCTAAGCATAAACATCTGTGCATAGTGGAGCACAGAGGTTTAGATCATCGAGAATATAAAGACTGGGAAGTGGAATTCTTCAGAAAACAAATATGTTAATCAATTTAAATGTTACTGTAGGCATAGGGCAACCTTTATAATTGGTTTAAGGCTTTACTGTTTGAATTTAGGTTATGTTTTGGAGCTTAGGTAAAATTCTATTCTTTTTATTGTAAGACTTTGTATAAAGGGTCAGGAATGTTCATGTCAATTTTCACATGCTAAATTACAGTGTTTGTGAGTCCGTTTACCTGCACCCGCTTACAGCTTCTTTTTCCCCCCCCATTATCTTCCCTCCCAATTGTTCTCGCCACTAAACCTGTTACGTCGGCAGCGCCGCAACCTCCCTATGACAGATGCGGGATAGTGAAGGGCGTTCATATTGTTCATCTAACCACATGTTGCCGAGCCGGTCGATTATTTTCGGGCACTGCTCATCCAACATGGAAGCCTTTAGTCAGTTCATGTACATGATGAATGCGCTCACCAACTATACCTCTGTGATTGAATTCACAGGTGCCCGATCTGCACGCAGGGGGTCGCTGGAGCGCGACATGGCAAGGTAGATAATCCGAGTTATCTATCCCAAATATCAGCCAGCACTATGCCAATTTGCGCTGCCTCGTGCTGGAGGCCCAGGCAAAGTCAGAGAAGCCACAGTCCGACTCGAACCACTGACTATCGTGGTGTAATTTTTCCTGCAATGCAGCGACTTAGTTCACTACGCCATCCAGGCCCGCTTACAACTTCTAAGTATTTGGCTCGCACTCACATTGAATAAAGTGATTCATTGGATTAACCTAAAAATATTACGTCAACTGGTTACAAGCTACAGAATTAGGTTGTCTCAACAGAAAACAACAATGAGTATCGATCCATGTGTTATTTTGAATTGAGACAACCTAATTATGTAGCTTGTAACCAGTTGACATAATTATTTTAGATTAATCCAATGATTACTTTTTTCAGTGCAACGCTGACACACAATATAGAAAATGTGCTGTTATTGTGCATTTTTCTTTACAGTTGAAGGCATCCCCTATGTATGGCTCTATGCATATGCTACTACATTTCCTATAAATTGGACAGATGTTTCCTATTGAACAATGCCAAGTAAATAATGACATCCTCAAAAAATACAATCTAAAATAGAACTACATTCAGAATTAACTACATGGCATAAATAACTTCTAGCTTTGATTTACATGTGATGTTTGTGCTTCAGACAAAAGGGAAGAGTCATGGCCTGAGATGAGTGAGTCAAGCGTGTGTCTGTCTGAGGAATTCAGATGAGAGAGAGATCTTTAATCCAATCATGAAGGTAGGCACAACCATTGCCCTTCCCACTTCTTTAGCAGACCGGTAATGAAATAGTTTAGAGCAAACCATGCTGTTTGTTCTGGCTGAAAATTTGTGAACTTATTTGTCATGGATAAATACAAAAAAAGTCTCATGACTTTAAA